>JAKTTU010000005.1:600000-850996 GCA_030581595.1 Yamadazyma blattariae | reverse complement strand
GTACACCCACAGATCACCACACCAGTACACCCACAGATCACCACACCAGTACACCCACAGATCACCACACCAGTACACCCACAGATCACCACACCAGTACACCCACAGATCACCACACCAGTACACCCACAGATCACCACACCAGTACACCCACAGATCACCACACCAGTACACCCACAGATCACCACACCAGTACACCCACAGATCACCACACCAGTACACCCACAGATCACCACACCAGTACACCCACAGATCACCACACCAGTACACCCACAGATCACCACACCAGTACACCCACAGATCACCACACCAGATCACCACACCAGTTTATTTTAAATCCTTTCAGAAAAGAATGTTATTCTCTATTTTAATCTTACTATTTATGGTTAAATGTAAATTTTATAAGGATTTTATAGCAGGAATAAATACTCGAATTACTTCATAGCCAGTGAAATGATTATCAATAATAAAGGTAAGAGACAAAATGAGAGAAAAAAAAGAAGAAAAATCATTTTATTTAAGAATATAAGATATTTGTAACTACTACTTACATATGTTCCTTAGAAATGACATCAAAGGTTGGTTGACCATTAAAATCAGGTCTTGGTTCTTCTTCTTCTGTTAATCCTTTGTAAGTTGGAAGAAGAACACCACCTTTATTCTCCCAATATTTTAAAGCCTTAGTATAATCAGCAGAATGCTCAATTTCAGAATGGTCTAAAGAATTGGCAAATTCTTTATGAACAGAATCAACTAAGTTAGTATCATAATTAACAGTTTCAAATAAGGTTTTAGTAATTCCCAAATCTTTAACTAATAAAGCTAAACCATAACCAGAATTATAAGTTCTTGTTAAACCTTCAGCTCTGTAAGAATGGGCAGTACCGTAATTTCTACCAGTTCCGACATTTAAAACTTCAGTAATTAATGCTGGATCAATACCCATTTTTTGTCCAACTATAAAACAATCATTTAATGCAGCTATAGCAGCACCAGTGGTATAATTATTAAAAGTTTTCATAACATGACCCATACCAATAGGACCCATATGAAACCACCATTTAGCCATAGTTTTCAAAACTGGTAAACCATATTCTATATCTTCTTTTTTACCACCTAACATAAATGTAGCTTCTCCATCATTAATACCATGCATTCTGACTTGAGTAACAGGTGAATCAATAATTCTAAGATTTAAGTTAGCTAAATCCTTTTCTAATTGTTTAGAACCAAATGGATCTGATGATGAAGTATCAATAATTAACGTTTCAGGTTTTAAAAATTCTGCAACACCTTCTTTACCTAATAAAACTTCTCTAACAATATGACCATTAGGCAACATGGTAATTAAAACGTCAACATTTTTAAAAGCGTCTCTACCGTCTTTAGCAATCTCTACATCATATTTAGGATCTAATGATTGTACAAATTCTTGTTCCCTTTTTTTATTTGCATCTCTAACGATTAATTTAAATCCACCTTTAGGAATATTTGCGGCCATTGGGCCACCTGCTAAACCTAAACCAATATATCCTACTGTCTTAATTGCCATTGTTTCTTCTCTTTTCTTTTCTTCTATCTCTCTGTACTTTTTTGTTTTTTTGCTTGAAAGGAGAAGGAATTATATATAATAATTTTAAATCACTCATACGTATGTTAGTATATTAAGAAAACAAGATTTTTTAGGGGGAATTTGAGTTCGGTAAATAAGTCCAGACATATTTCGGACAAAATTACAGAATCAATATAAATTAGTTTAAGTCTCGGTTCCATTTCTCCAGGTTACTGACTTTTAATTAGTAAAATATAGTGTCCTTAACAGCCATAGTATTATTGATAGTTAATTTTATATAAGTTTATTAGCAAGTACATTTTTCAGTTCTAAAATAAAATATTAGATACTAAAAGAAATGTTTGAGAATATCACATTACCTAATGGAATAACATATGAGCAACCAATTGGTTTATTTATCAATAATGAATTCAAAAAATCTTCAAATAATGAAACGATTGAAGTCATTAATCCTTACAATAATAAAAAAATAGTTGATACTTATGTTGCTTCTAATGAAGATATAGATTTTATTGTTAAATCATCTAGAGAAGGTTTTAATAGATGGAGACGTGAAAGTTTCGAAAGTAGGTCAAAAAAAATTGGAAAGTTAGCTGACTTAATTGAAAGAGATGCTGATATAATTGCTTCTATTGAATCACTAAATGGTGGTAAATCATTCAAAAGTCAATCAATTTATGAAATTAAATCTGTATCCAATATTTATAGATATTATAGTGGATGGGTTGATAAGATGGAAGGAACTTCTATTGATTTAGGTAATAAACTCTCATATTGTACCAAAGAACCAATTGGAGTTTGTTCTGCTATAGTTCCTTGGAATTTCCCCTTTTTAATTGCGGCGGGTTGGAAAATGGCACCGTGTTTGGCAGCTGGTAACAGTATAATACTTAAAGTATCAGAACTTACTCCTTTATCAATGCTTTATTTTGGTAAATTAATTGTAGAAGCTGGCATTCCTAGTGGTGTTGTTAGCATTGTTAATGGTATAGGAAAGACTTGTGGTCAATATATTGCTGAGCATCCTGGAATTGATAAAATTTCTTTTACTGGATCTACTCCAGTTGGACAAACTATAATGAAGGCAGCTTCAATTAATTTAAAAAAAATAAGTTTAGAATGTGGTGGTAAATCTCCTATGTTAGTCCTTGAAGATGCTGAAATTGAAAAAGCAGTTGAACATGCCTTTAACGGATGTTTTAGTAATATGGGTCAAGTTTGTTCAGCAATAACCAGAGTTTATGTTCATCAAAATATATATGAACAATTTTTAAAACTTTTGAAACTTAAAACAGAACAGATAAAAATTGGTGATCCTTTTGATGATGCAACATTTCAAGGCCCTCAAATTTCTAAAATTCAACAATTAAAGATAAATAAATACATTGAATCAGGGGTTAGTGAAGGAGCAAGAATTATTACTCAAGGTAACAAGGAAGATCTCAAAATTCATAGTGATGGATTCTTTGTTTCACCAACAGTTTTTGCTGATGTACAGCCACAAATGAAAATTATGAAGGAAGAAATATTTGGACCGGTTTTATCAGTAGTATCATTTTCGGATTACAGAGAAGCTGTTGAATTAATGAATGATTCCCCTTATGGATTATTGGTATCAATTTTCACTAAAGATGTTGTCAAAGCTCATAAAATACCAAAACTTTTAGAAACTGGACAAGTTTTCATAAATTCTGGAAATAACTTGGATTATAGAGTACCATTTGGGGGGGTTAAAATGAGTGGATTTGGTAAAGAATTAGGAAAAGAAGCAATAGATAATTATACCCAAACCAAATCTATCCATATAGAATTGTATTAGAGTAATTCTAAATTCATATACTGATTTCTTCTTACTTCTTATACTTGTCTTTGTTTTTGCCCATTTATCTTTGCCTCTTATTTTTCTTATAAAGGGAAAACGTTATTTTCCAATAACATCTGCCTTTACAATAACGAATAAAGTAAGCTTCAAATATCATTAATACCGAAACGTTTAATATTCAGAAATACTCAGATATTTAAAAAGAGAGAACTAACAAAGAAAGAATTGAACATTTTATTCCCTTAACCCCAAGGTTAAAGCTAAATTAAAAATTTAAATTTGACTGATAAATCACCTTTAGTTAAGTCTGCTTCCTCAATTTCATTATCATTTTCAATAGCTTGTGAACGTTCATCATTAATTCTCTTAAATAATAAAGATTGTAAAATAATAACAAAAGTAGCAAAAATCAAACAACCTAATGTAAAGTAATGACCTAATTTATAAGGAGCAGCTCTGTAAACTTGTGGAGCTATAATACCAGCAACATTACCAAAAGCTTGATTTGCCGCTAAGGAAGTTGCTCTTTTATCAGCAGGGGCAGTATTACTGGAAATCCAAGATTCATTTAAACCAACATTAGAATATAATGAAGCAGTAATTAAAAAACAACCAAAATATTGGACTGCGCTATTTTTACATACTAAAATAATAATATAACCAGGAATTGTAAAACAATTTAAAAATGCCATAATTGGACCTCTTATTCTCCAATAGTCAGATAAAATTGCTGATACTAAAAATATTACCCCAGCTAAAAGATAAACAGGTATTGTTAAGTATTGAGCTTCTAAGCTATCAAAACCTAAACCAAGTTTTAAAATTGAGGGTAAAAAGGTAGTAAACCCATATAAACAAATATCTTGACAAAATTGAATAATAATTGAAGTATAAGTTTTAAAAGATTTGAAACTTTCTATAACATATTTAAAATCAAATTTTTCATTACCCATGAATAATTTTCTTTTAATCTCTCTTATTTCATAAATTTTTATATCTCTTTCTGATTTAAAAATTGATTTTGGATTAGCTGGTAAAAAGAAAATAACTAATAATGAAGCAACAAAAGTTAATAATCCTTCAATTAAAAAAAGGTATCTCCAACTTTCCAAAGGACCAGAATTAATTTTTGTAATTCCAGTTGCAATTAGACCACCAAATGATGATGAAAGAGCTGAAGATACAAACAAATACCCAAACCTTTTACCTAGTTCATGTTGCTGATAACAATTGGTTGTATAAACAGCCATACAACTAAAGAACGAACCTTCGAAAAATCCAATTAATACTCTTTGAATAATTAAACCAGCAAAATTTTGAACAAAAACTGTAAATATGGTAACTAAAGAATAACAAATCATCATAGTTCCTAAATAAAGATTAGCTTTAAATTTTCTCATTAATAATACACCAGGTATTTGAGTAAGGATATAGGTTGAATATAATATAGAACTGATTGTTGAAAATTCTGATTGACTGAGATTAAGATCCTCTGACATCCCAGCAATTTTAGCATTCCCAATATTAGCTCTATCAAGATATGAAAAGAAGTACATCATTCCAAATAGTGGCATAAGCCTTAAATCCATTTTACGAAGAAACTTATTTTCTTCACTTTTAGAATATTCATCTAAACTCTCCAATTCATCAACCTTTTTCTCTTCATACAATCCAGGATCCTTTTCTAATTCCATACTTTTCTTCTTTTTTTGTCACTTCTTTTTTTTTAACTTTTTTTTTCAGTTTAATATTCCAAATATCTTGACTTGAATTTATAGAACTTATATGAAAGGGTTGCCTTATCGCTTCTTTTTAAATGACATATAGCAGTATCGTCATTAAGCTGTCGGTAAATAAGTCCAGCTCCAGATTTTTTTCTCTCACTGAGGTTAACATGGTGCTCATAACCTAAGTTAAGACTAAAAAGGATAGAAGATGAAGATAACAAATAAAGTAAGGAATCTTATTACTATTATTATTATTATTATTATTATTATTATTATTATTATTATTATTATTATTATTATTATTTTTATTTCACTTTTTTGCTGTAATAATACTGAATAATGAGTCAAGATACTAAAGATTATTTATATGCTATTTATGAGAAGAAAACAACGAACTAGGAAATAAAAAAAATGAAATAGATTGAGAAATGACTGAAAACAGTTAGTAACAAAAACCAGAAAACCTCTAAAACAGACAGTTTAACGGTTGGAATTAAAAGATATAACCCGACAAATATTAATGATGCAGTTTTGGAGTACTATTCAATACGGTGATTGGTAGCAGGCCCAGAAATGGTTTAACAAATTTCCCCGTTACCTTAACTTAGAAATATTATTAGCTCTCGAAACTTTATTCTGAACAAATTTTTGTATTTGTTCCTCTTTTTCCAAACTGTTTGGTCATCCCTTACATGGAAGTGGAGTTTTGTCACTTCACATAAAGAAAAGTGGTGTTAAGTGTTTCTTGTTTTTTGAAGTTTGATGTTTAGAGTTTGGTTTGGAGTTTGAGTATTTCAACCTCGTAAAATAATCTTTTGATTGGGGATAATTTCATAATTATTAACATGGTGGATATATTAATATCTGTTCGTGACTTATTATAATAATATCTAATATATCATTAAAAAAAGATTTTGAGCTCTATTGAACTGTATTCAAAGAAAAATTTTCACTCGAAGTTAAAAAAAAAAGATTGAAAATTTAGGTAATTGGATTGAATCTTTGCCCTAAGATAAATTTTTAGATGCAAACGATGGAAAATTTTAAATAGTAGTTAATTACATTTAGTGTTATTTTTTCATTAGTAGTTGTTTTAACTTGGTAGATATTTTTAATTAGAATTCAGTATTATTATAGATATATACACCAACCAGATATCGCCCTCAAAATAAAAACATACTATTTCATAAGTGTTATTTTACTCTTTCGATTCCTACCGTTTCTATTTGAAATTGTCTGTTTCCTTTCCTGAATTTCTATTCCTTTAAATGGTAGTGAGTGACCTAAGGTTTAATATTTTGTGAGACCATCACATTTGCGAGCATAATTCGTATACCAACACCTTAGAACACAGTGATGAGTTTTAATAGTTCACCGAAGCCTTTATCGTAAGTATATATATATATGTATAATATTGCTTGAGAACTTTTGAAAAACAGGTAATATTGTAATTATCAATATGAGCGAATGGATATTAACTTGATAGCTGTCGCTTATGTAGAGTGAAAAAGATAAAATGTGATATGAAAATTCCATGTGGTAACTGTGAAAAACTTAAAGTTACTTGTGAACCAATATTAAAAGATATGAGAAGAAGGAATCATTCTAATGTATATATACGTTCATTAGAAAACAGGATTGCAGTATTAGAAAGTGCTATTAAAAAGATGAAATCAAATAATTCGTCAAGTCAAAATGAGTTAATTGAATCTTTAGATTTAGATGATATCGTAGAAGAAAGTGGTAATATACTAAATGATGAAGAGCTAAATAACAATAATAATGATAATAATAATAATAATATTAATAATAAAAATAACAATAATAATATAAATATTAATTTTGATTTATTTGGAAGCAACATCAAAAATCCTTCAGTGTCGGTAGATAGTGATAATCAAACCATCTATGGACCTTCATCGTTTTATAAAGATGAAATAACTTTAACTTATGAACCTGAACAAATTGATTTTGAATTTCTAGATAGCTATGAAATACCAGATGTAATCACAATAAATCAATGTTTATCAACTTTTTTTAAATGGCAATATAGTGAATATTTTACATTTATACATAGAGAATCATTTTTGATGGATTATTTTGAAAATTTTAATAATCCAAATCAAAAATATAAGTATTATAGTACTGCATTATTATTTTCAATTATATCAATAGGTGCAAAATTATCTGAAGATTATGAAATTAGTAAAAAATCCCAAACATTTTACAATATTTCTAAAAAATATATCTTTAATAAATTATCTTCAAGTATCACCACCATGCAAGCTTTAATATGTTTATCGTTCTATGATTTAGGGGAGAATAATAGATCATCTGCTTGGTTATTAAGTGGTATCGGAATTAGAATGGGGATAGATGTCGGGTTTCATTTAGAGCCAGATAAATGGAATACTGAACATGGAGCAAATTTAACTGAACATGATATAAATGTTAGAAGAAGAATATTTTGGGGATGTTATACTGCTGATCACTTTATAAGTTTAATTCTAGGTAGACCTAGTTCTTTAAAATTATCAAGTTCTACGATATCTGATACTGAAGATTTACCGTTATTGAATAATATTACTGATTATGAATTTAAAGATGATAGGGTTGGATTTAAAATTTCTGTTCCTTTGAAAAATTCAGTTAAAATTTTATCATCAAGCGATAAATATTTTGGAAAAATCTATACTAGTAAGAATGAAAATCAATTAAAAGAGTTAAATAATTTTAATTTAGATGTTTTCAGTCATAGAACGAAATTTCCTGATGTTTTATCATGGAACCAAAAAGTATTAAGGTATGAAAGATATAATCCTGTATTATCAGCTTTTAGATATAATTATTATTTACTTATATTATTATTTAATAGACCATTTATCAATCATGATATTGAAAGTGAAAATTCCCCCATTGCTATATGTGATGAAGTGATAGATGATATATATTTGATAACACGAAGATTTTCAAGAGATTGGGTTAACAAAAGGGAAAAAGTCTCATTTTTATCAATGTATTGTTTAATTATTTCAATTAGTATTATTCTTGAGATTTTTAAAAATGATAAATCAATTGGTTATGAATATGTTTCAAAATTAGATTTATTTATTAATGTTTTAAGTCATTCAAATTGGAAATTATCTCAAAGGTCAGTATTGGCAGCGAAAAGGAAAATTCGAGAAACCTGGCAAAACTATAATATTTTCAAATGCTTAAAATCCCAAGAAACACCAAATAGATCACCAATCGAAATTAATGATTCCGATTTTATTAAAGAATTTGAATTTCCTGACTTGGATTCAATTGTAAATTTTAATATGGACTTATTCTCCCCACCAAAATAAGTATTATTCTCGGACTTATTTACCGATTTAAAATTTTTTTTTTGCTTTACTTTATATATATAGATTGACAATTAATTAATCTCATAAATCCTATTACTAGTATAAGATAACCTTTAATAATTAAGTATGAGTTATTCTTCACCTCAGGAATTGTGGGCTGATTGCAAATCAGGCAAGTTTCAAAGTCATACATCAGGTTTTTGTAAAGGGTATTCACAAGCTAATTTAATTGTTTTACCAGAAGAAGTTGTGAATGATTTTGAAGGGTTGTGTACAAGAAATCCTGTTCCATGTCCATTATTAACAAAGACTATTAGTAAGAATGAAGTAGTTGATAAAAGGATTATAAAACTGAAAGATTTTGATATTACCACTGATATTCCAAAATATTCTATCTTTGAAAATGGAAAATTAAAAGAAAGTAAGTCAAATATAACTGAAGAATGGACAGATAAGCATGTTGGATTTTTGATAGGTTGTTCTTTTTCTTTTGAAAATGAGTTGGAGAAAAATGGACTTAGTCCAAAACATCAAGAAGAAGGGAAAAATGTCCTGATGTACTTAACTACAAAATATTTAAATCCTTCAGGAATATTTGTAGGTTGCCCATACGTTGTTAGTATGAGACCTTTCAAACTAGATGATGTTGAAAAAGTTAGAGATATATGTAGACCATTTATGAAAACTCATGGTGAACCAATTGATTGGGGTTATGATGCAATTGAAAGATTGGGTATAAAAGACATTAACCAACCTGAATTTGGCGATTCTATTAAAATAGCAGATGATGAAATTCCTGTATTTTGGGCATGTGGTGTAACACCTCAAGCTGCTGTGCAATCAATTGGTAACAAAATAAGTGGTAAAGTTATGTCTCATTCACCTGGCCACATGTTAATTTTAGAAATATCAGATGAAGATGTCAAATTATTATAATCATAATTCTTTCTAAAGGAAATAATACTAGTTTGTTAGAGTACCGATATATTTGCTGATACTGCAAGATTAATAAGGAACATTTCTCAAATCACAATTAAATACTACTTCAATAAAAATATTGAAAGTTATATTTGTATTTATTATAAATATTCACAAATGATTCTAAGTATATACTAAAGAAATTCTCTTATATGACAATAGCTAGCGTTATACTGGCTCTTGGTATTTTTCACTAACAAAATATTTTGAGACGCGACAATCTCCGACTCCAATCACCTTGATAAAACTATTCTGATAAGCATCTCCACCAGTAATTTCAGAATTAAAGATTACTGAAAATAAAGTATAATGCGCATTCTTTAAATCATATAAATCACCTCTAAAATTGCGGATAATTCTTATATGTGCGGTTTTACTGATAAAGGAAAACTTCGCAAAAAAAAAAGAATATATGAAAAAAAAAATCAATTTATGTCTGGATTATTTACAGCATGTCAGTTATGCTTTAAAAGGAAGACAAGATGTGTAAGAGAATCCAAGAATGAATCATGTAATAAATGTAAACTGATGGGCATTAAATGTGAAAATAGAGTCCCTAGCAAGAAGATTTTAGTAAGTAAAGATTCCTATGATAACACCAAAAAGGAAATTGAAAGACTTAAACGGATGCTAGTTCATTATAATCATCGTAGTAGCGACATTACTGAGGAAACGGTAGAGTCAGATATAGGAGAGACGACGGGGGTACGGCTATTTAGAAGTGGTACTTCAGCTATAAGGTTTTTAAATGATATTTCCACCTACTTTTTCAACATAAATGAAGTAAATGAACATAATGAAATGCAATTTAAACGTCGAGAAGTGACGGTTTTACCAGATCAACAAAAGGCAAATACAAATTTATCAAAAGCATATCAAACTTTATGTTTTGACTATCATTTAATGGCTCCAAAAGCAACATCACATTATATTGAAGAAATTTATAGAGGGAACCCAAATAATAAAATTGAAATTATTAGATTATATTTGATGCTTTCATTTGGTGAGTTATATAGTAATGTTGAAAGAACAGAGGAATACCCTGGATTTAGATATTTTGAATATTCCTTATCTTTAATGGATGATTTGAATGGTGATCCATCACTATCTTACATAGAAGTTTTATTATTAATTTCCTTGTATTTGAATACCTTAAGTTGTCTTAAAAAATCATACGTTTATTTAGGTATGGCTATGAGATCTTGTATTTTGTTAGAGTTAAACAATCCACAAATATATGAAGATCCAGAACTACTGGATTTTGAAAAGGAAAGAATGAAAAGAATCTGGTGGACAACTTATATACTTGATATTTTCTTATCATCAAATCTAGGATTCAGTTATACACCAAACAAAATTACATACTTAAATATTGAGTTCCCTAATCAGAATAATGATTTAGATATAAAACATGAAAGTGGTTTGACTACATCATTTTTCTTAACAAAAAGGATTGTTTTAGCTGAAATAAATGATGAAATAATAAATCTTCTAAATACCCAAAGACAAATTACGGGTAAAAATTTGATTAGGTCAACAATTGAAATACTTGATAATTTAAAAGATTTTTATAATTCTATTTTAGTTGATTCAAAAGCTATAGATGAAAATATTAAGAAAGTATTCAATCGATCCATTGTTTCCTTGAAGCTTAGATACAATGAATGTATTATACTTATTACAAGAAATTTTTTCATTATGGTGGCATATAAGTATTTTAATAATCATAGTTTAGAAAATAATCAAGAATCAAGTAAAATATTAGAGATGTCACAATTTTGTTTACAAGCCTCCCTATCAAACTATTCTATTATTCAAAGATTATTTGATGATGACGATATTTCTTATTTTGGATATTTTGATACACATTTTTTATTCTCACTGACAATAATAATTATGATTGCCAGTAAATTGGATTATTTTATTGATTTTGCTAAAACAAATCATCAATTAAATTTGGAAAATGTTATAGAGAAATGCTTGAAAAATATGAAAATATTAAAAGAATTGGGAAATGTTTCAACAGTGCTTTTTGATGGGAAGTTAATGGAGTTAGAATCTAATTTATTATCAAAAGAAGAATTAAAGAATGACGAGTTAGATTTCAATATAGATTATTTAGAAGAAATTTTAAAAGAATCTAAAGATTTCCAATTGGATCCTTTGACTAGTGATATTTTTTTAGATTTATAAAATTTGTACATAACATTTAAAAATAAGGGGGAGTGCTATGTATATATATTAACCAAGAATTTCCTTTAAACATTTTACTACATATTCGAAATTCGAATCATTTAACCCTGCAACATTTACTCTTCCATTCTTTGGTAAATAAATATGATACTCATCAACTAATTTTAAACACATTTCAGTATTGAATCCACTAAACCAAAACATTCCAGTCTGGGTTAATAAATGTTCAAAATCACCTTTGACGTTGTATTCTTTTAATAAACTATAAAATTTTTGACGTTTTGTTTTTAAAGTTTCACTAATAATTGATAAATCAGAATCCCATTGATCTTTAAGTTGATCATTAACTAAAGTAGCTATTCTCGAACCATAAGCAGGAGCGCTTGAAAATTCTCTACGAATGATACTTCTTATTTGATCTTGAACTTTGGCAGCTTGTTTCTCAAAGGTAACAACATGAATTGCACCAACTCTTTCACCATAAAGACCTAAATTCTTAGAAAATGATTGACAAACAATAAATTGAATTCCCTTTTTATAAAATATTTCAATAGCTTTACTATCATTTACCAACAGGCCAGACAGTAATCCTTGATAAGCTGAATCAATGATAGGAATTATCTTTTTTAGAGCCATTAAATCAGCTACTTTCTCCCATTGCTCAAAAGTAAAATCAGTACCAGTTGGATTATGACAAACTAATTGGAAAATAAAAGCTGATTGAGTTTCTTCTGCATTTTCAATAGTTTTTAAAACATTTTCGAAATCAACCTGTTTCTTAACTGGATCATAGTATTGATATTGAATTTCCTTAACACCCATTGATTGAATCATTGGAACATAATTTGGCCACGTAGGAGTACCAACATAAAAGTTTTGAACGTTACAATTAAGACTTAAAAATTTAATAGCTAAATTACAAGCTCCAGTCCCAGAAATTGTTTGACAAGTAGCGATTGAAGGATTTTGAGCTACTATATCTTCACCAAATGTTACTATTCTTGCAATATTATTAAATTCTTTGATACCAACAGTAAAATTATAGTCATGAGTTGGATTCTGTTCAAATAACATCTTCTTGGCTTTCTTAACGCATGGTAATTCATAAGCTACGCCTGTATCATCTCTATAAACCCCTGCTGAAACATCAACTTTATGTTTAAAAGTATCATTTCTAAGTTTTACCTTCAATGCATTCATTTCATCAGCTACTGGTTCGCCCAAAGTATCAAAAAAATCATGCTTTACCATCTTTTGTTTATTTCTTTCTTCTCTTTCTCTTCTATCTTTTTTTTTTCAACTGAAAATAGTGGCTCTCTATATCAAAAAATTATCTCATTCTATTTAGTTGTGAGACATTTGTCGCGATATCGCTTATCAGACGGTGGTCCCAAACCGAACTGCGGAATTTTTCAACCATTTGGATATTTTGTGCAGGAAGATCCGTATACAAAACTATCTACCTATGTACTACCCCAATAATTAAATTCCCATGAAAACACAATATGAATTCGACCTGAAACTCGAATAAATAGAAGTAGAAAGCTTTGCATTATAAAAGAAAACTTTTCAAGAGTAGGGAATATTTTTTCAATGACACAATCAGAAGAAGATAAAATGAAATACATATCTAATGCAGTTCTTGATACCATTCGTTCAAATAAAGTTGCACTTACTTTAACATTGAAAACTAGTAAATCATTAGAAATTGTTCCAATAGCAAAGGCATCTGGATATCATGGGATTTTTGTGGATGCTGAACATGGTATGTTTGATGTTGCAACAATCAGTAATTTATGTATCGCAGCTTTGGGATTTGCAATATCACCTATTGTCAGAGTACCTAGTGTAGATCCCGGATTCATAACGAAAGTATTAGATAGTGGAGCTCAAGGAATTGTTGTACCTCATATTGATACAAAACAACAAGCAATAGAATGTGTTAAAGCAGCTAAATATCATCCTATTGGAAAAAGATCAATTGCTTCTGGTTTCCCACAATTTTACTTTCAAAGTGTTAAATTTGATAAATTCAGTAAAATTCTAAATGAAGAACAATTATTATTTCCTATGATAGAGACTAGAGAAGCTGTTGAAAATGCAGAAGATATTATATCCTTAGAAGGTGTTGATGGAATTTTAATTGGATCAAGTGATTTATCTGCTGACTTAGGTGCCCCATTACAATTTGATACTACGGAATACGTAAAATCAGTAACAAAAGTTATAGAACTTTGTAAAAAACATGGGAAAATAATTGGAATTGGTGGTGTTCAAAATCATCCTCAAGTAATTGCTAATTTTGTTAAAATGGGAGTTAACTGGTTCCTTGGAGCTCAAGAAATCACTAGTTTAACTAATGATACCAAGAATCAAGGAGATATTCTTGTTGAAGCTATTAAGAAATAAAAGTTTACTATTGACACTGTATCTTCTTGTCTCTCATTTATACATATATAAATACAAAAAACGATTTTCTTTATCTTTCCCCCTTTCATCAATTTTTTTGGTGTCACGATAAACAATTGATCCTTAACTATTCGGAATCTATGATTCCCGAACTTATTATGTATTTATCATAAATTTCCATTCCAAAAAAAAAAATAAAAAAAAGTTTGTTATCTCACACTGCGGTTTTGATGAGTACCAGAGTTGGTAAAGCTTGCAATCTTTGTAGGACGAAGAAAAGAAAATGCACCGGTGGTATTCCATGTAGAAGATGCTTTCTATCAAGCAGTGAATGTATCTACTCAGTAAAGGATCAGAAAAAGACTAAGATGGAAGCATTCAAATTTTCAATTTCATCAGGATCAACAGAGGAGTTATTCAAAAGTATTGAGAAAGTTATACCACTTCAAACTCCACAAACTTCAAGTTTACCAATAGCACCAGCATCTAGAAGTATAAGTGATCAGATGTATAATTTGATATTAAAACTTGATAGAAGCCTTTTAATTGAAAATGTAACAAAATATTTATATTGCGGTTTTATTTCATACGATCCAGAATATTTAGATTCAAAGTTTGGTACATTACATCATTTTAACAAAGACGATTTAAGTCCCCTTGCTATAATAGTATTTGCTATCGGTACTTTATATAAAATTGATTTATCTGATTATGATTTCCAAGTTGCTTTGGCACTTTATTCATGTTGTTCTGATTTATTGTCATTATTTTATGAAAATATTTCACTTGAAAACATTGAAGTTTTATCATTAAATAGTTGGTTTTTAAGAGCAATTAATCAAAAACAATCTTCCATTGTGGTTTCCTCAATGTCAATTCAAATAGCTACAATTATGAGATTACATTTAATAAAAGATACTTCAGATCCTATATCGCTGGAAAGAAAGAAAAAGGTTTGGTGGGCAGCTTATTCAATAAATAGATTTTTTTCAGTAACTTCAGGATTCCCAATATATTTGAATCTGAAAGTTATCACTACAACTTACCCTGAATGGAGTAAATTACCAAGTGAAGATGCTGTAATGATTAAAAAGACTTATGAACTTGCTTCAATAGCTGAAGAGATTAATGAGTTTTATCTTAATCGTGATAGATCTTCAATTAATATCATTGATAAGATTATGTGGATGATACAAATGTTAATCAAATGGAAAGAATATAGCCCATTTTATTCAGAAGATATTAATTTAACAAGAAGTTTGTCTTCAATACATCTTAATTATTCACATTTGATTCAAGTTACTACCATACCAGTTCTACTTCATCTTTCTGTTCAAAAGTTATCTGGTAAAAAGGTTGAAGCAAAATCCTTAAATTCAAGGATGCTTTCAATAATATCAATTTGCCAAAAATCTGCCTTATTGAGTATAAATATATTAACACACATGTCAAAAGACTCAATTGCAAATTTTGGGGTATTTGATATAGAGTACTTATCAACATCAAGTTTAATTGTAGTTATGTCAAGTGTTTTAAATCTAAATCCGGATTCATTTGAGACTATAGATTCAGCAATTGTTTTGTTAGATGATATAAAAAAATTCGGTAGCCCTCATGCATATGAGAATTATGACAAACTTGTAACATTTTTGAAAGAAACTAAAAATTTTGTTCTGAGGCAAACCGTCTTTGAAAATAACAGTAACAACAACAACTCTATGAATTTATTTACAAATGAAATTTACAGTATTCCACAAAATCTTTCCTTAGTACCGGATGAGTTGGCTAAACAAGATGATTTGAATTTATGGGAAACAATTTACAATGATATTACATTAGATATGAATGAAAATTGGGAAGAACTCCTCAATTTTTTATAATAGTTTAGTAGTTAAAAGTTTATTTTTATTATTAGTATTATTAATTATTATTATATAAATGTATACTTTCCCTTAATTTGTAGTTTGCATCATTTCCCTATTAGCTAAACTTCCAGTTTTAGGTGGAGCTTTCAAAGATGAATCATGGATATAATTGATATAATTACCATTACCTCCCTTTTCACCATATCCACCTCCACCTGGAGTATTGATTTCAATCATATCACCAGATTTAACATTAATAGTATTTCTGCCGCCTAATGAATATTTGATGTATGAATTATCTTCTTGCTTTCTAAACCAATAATTATGACCTCTTTCACCATCTTCACCTCCACATAAACCAAATGGTGCATAACTTCTTCTTTCCATTAAAACTGATAATTCAACATCTAATAAAAATTGAATTCTTCTAGTTGTACCATTACCACCATTATGAAATCCTTCACCTCCAGAACCTTGTCTAATGTTATATTCTTTAACTAAAACTGGATATCTTCTTTCAAATGATTCAGTATCGGTAATTCTAGTATTAGTAGTATGACATTGAACAGCCGATTGACCATCCCAACTTGGACCAGCACCAGCACCACCTGCAATAGTTTCATAATAACCAAATCCATGGAATTTCATATTTTCATCGGTTTCACCAACACCAAAAGTTAAATTATTACAAGTACCTTGACTAGCAGCTGCAGCTTGGAAAGATTTTAATATAACATCTGTAACTCTTTGAGCAGTTTCAACATTACCACCTACAGTAGCGACATCAGGTGTTGGAGATACGATACTACCATACCTTACTCTAATATCAATTGGTAATAAACAACCTTGATTTAACGGAATTTCAGAAGAAACTAAGCATCTTAACACATAGATAACAGCAGAATAAAGAACTGCTTTTGGGGTATTTAAATTACCATAAATTTGATCACCAGATCCAGTAAAATCAAAAATAGCATCACCAGTTTCTCCATTAATTGTAATTTTAAGATCAATAGCAGTACCATCATCAAGATAATCTGTTGCATGCATAGTTTCACCTCCAAAGTTTTTATAAGCAAGTTTTAATAAATTTCTAACTGATAATTCAGCAGTTCTTTGAATTCCTTTCATATAAGCAGAAACAATTTCATAAGTAAATTCATCAATTAATTGATTAATTAATTGAATACCTTTAAAATTTGCAGAAACTTGAGCTTTTAAATCACTAATATTATCATTTAAAGTCCTTGAACCCGAGCAACCTGGGAATTTAGATGGTTTAACAAAAAACAAATCAATAACAGCTTCTTCATCAAATTTTCCTTGATCACATAATTTGTGACTAATAATTGATGCACCTTCTTGCCAAATTTCTTTTGAAAATGGAGGCATAGAACCAGCTGTAATACCACCAATATCAGCATGATGACCTCTTGCGGCAGTCCAAAAAAGAATATTTTCTTTTTCATCTAAAACTGGAGAAATAACGGTAACATCAGGTAAGTGTGAACCACCAGCAACAGGATGATTTGAAACAAAAACATCACCCTTTCTGATTTTACCTTTCCAAATTTCCGCTTGAGCTTTAACTGCATAACTCATGGCACCTAAGTGACCAGGTAAATGAGGAGCATTAGCAACTAAATCACCATTTTCATCAAATATAGCACATGAAAAATCTAATCTTTCTTTAATATTTGTTGAAATAGATGTCATTTGTAAAGTCCTACCCATTTGTTCAGCAATTGACATAAATCTATGACCGAAAACAGAAAGTTGAACAGGATCAATTGAATCAGTTGATAAATTATTAGTTTTAGTATTATTTTCAACTGAAATCAAAATATGATTTTTCAAAACATTTGCAGTAGATTTTGGTTCAATTAAAATAGTTTGAGTTTTATCAATAATTAATGATGGACCATCAATAGTTAAACCAATTTCAAGATCTTCAATTTTATAAACTGGACATTCAAGTCTTCCTAAATTTGAAAAATAAATATTTTTTGATAAAATTTTGCAATTTGAATCAACTAATGAAAACTTTAAATTTCTGAATTCTTCAAAAGGATTGAAAAATTTATTTTCGCTTGATTTAGCGATTAATCTTATACGACAATCATCAACAACGACTTCTCTTTCTAAAGAAAATCCAAATTGTTTAGAATGTTTTTTAACAAAATCTTCATCAAATCCCCAACCATTATCAGGTTTTAAAATCATTAAATGAGTATCAGAACCAAAATATTTCATATTTAAATAAATTTCGATTTCAAAATCATCTGAATCATAACCTTGGTTTTTATATTCTTTAGTAATTGAATTAGTTAATTCTTCAACTGTATTTTTAACGAAATCTAAATTTTCTTTATTAAATATACTTCCAATTGGTTTCAGTTTTTCTAATGAAACATCAGCTAATGCAATACCATAAGCTGATAATAAGGAAGAATATTTATGTATGGCAACATGATCAATATCTAAATTTCTTGCAATTGAAACTGCATGTTGACCAGCAGCACCTCCAAATGCAGCTAAATTATGTTCTCTGGTATGATGACCTTTACCTTCAGTTAAATTTCTAATTGGTCTAGTCATGGCTTCATTAGCAACTTTTAAAAATCCATCAGCTACTTCTTCTGGAGTGAATTTCTTTTCGCTAGTTTGATTAATATCATTGGTTAGTTCTGCAAATTTAATTTTAACAATTTCTTGATCTAATGGTTCATTTTCATTTGGGCCAAAAATTGAGGGGAAAAATTCAGGAACTAATCTACCTAAAAATAAATTTGCATCAGTTACAGTTAATGGACCCCCTTTTCTATAACAAGCCGGTCCTGGATGAGCACCAGCAGAATCTGGGCCAACAACAAACATACCATTTCTCCAAAAAAGCATTGAACCACCACCTGCTGCAACAGTATTAATATCTAATTGAGGAGTATTTAAAGAAATTTGATCTACTACTGTTTCAAAAATGTGTTCTAATCTACCATCGTATCTTGAAACATCAGTTGAAGTACCACCCATATCAAAACCTAAAGTAGCTTTATTAGACTTATGATCAAAACAAGTCTTAGAAAATCCAACCATTCCACCAGCTGGGCCCGATAAAATAGCACGAAGACCAGTAAATTTACTAAAATTACATAAACCACCATCTGATTGCATGAAAAAAAGTTTTCCGTTTAAAGAATCAACACCTCCTTCAAAACCTAAAGTAAAGCCTTGTAAATAATCTTGAATTACAGGTAATAAATAAGCATCAGCAACTGCTGAACTAGTTCTTGGAACAAATCCAATAATTGGTTGTAATTCAATTGACACTGAAACTTTGAAACCTAACTCTCTAGCAAGCTCAGCAACTAAAAGTTCATGATCTGGATAAGCATAACTATGTAATAAACAAACAGCTACTGATCTATAACCTTCTCCCCAAATTTTTAATAATTGGTTTTTAATATCAGCTTTTTTAGGTTTTTCTATAATTCTAATAATATCTTTAGTAATACTGGTAACCAATTCAGGATCATCCATATTAATTGGAGTTTTTGGACCATCTTCAGTATAACCTTCAATAGTAACTCTTTCATTAATTTCAATAACTTTTGAATACAATTGAGTTAATTTTTTAGCAGTTAAATCAAAAATATTAGGTCTAGTTTGATTACCAATTTCTAAAACATCTTTAAACCCTTTAGTGGTTAATAAAACAGTCTTAGCACCTTTCCTCTCTAATAATGCATTGGTTGCTACAGTTGTACCCATTCTAATTGATTTTATTTTTTCTAAATTTATTTTACCATCAATTTTTTCACCAGATACCAATTGTAAAACTCTTCTAATACCCTCAGTTGGTGCATCATCATAATTACTAGGATCAACTGATAATAATTTAAAAATTATTGATTCTTGATTTGGAATTGTAGCAATAACATCAGTAAATGTTCCACCTCTATCAATTGCAATTTCAATACCTGACATACTATAATACCCTTTCCTTTCTTAAATTTTTCCAACTAACAATTATAAGTTTGTTTTCTTATTCAAATTGTCATATGGCTGATTGTTCTAATTTATATAATTCTCCCAGATAATCCTTTGATGCAATGAAAAGTGAGGACTTTGAAAAATCAATGGGAAAATGAGAATCTAACTATGCGGCAAGCTAATTTTGGTTATCAAGAGATCTAACCTCTACAGTTTCACAAAGAATCCTATCAGATACGCGGAATCTAAGGTGTGGATCATGTGTTCGTTCCTACTCATGAGTTCCATATAAGTTGAAATGTGGTTTAATAGGTTGTATAGTAAATATTTTGCCAGTGTGAGAGATTTTGAGTGAATGGTTATCTCCAGTTATCTCTGTACCTACAAGGTGAGAAAGAGAGAGAAACCTACAAATATGAGAAAGATATGAATACTTTAAAGATCCAAAATAACAGGTGGGAAAAAGGCAATAAAAAATATCTCCTATTAATCTACCAATTCTCTAATCGAATAATTACCTGATTTGATCTTAAATTCCTTTTAAAAAATTCAGATATTTTAGATATCGCTTAGGTATGCGGTAAAGACCTATCAGTGAAAAAATTTTCTATTCCGCATAATTTTCTTATGATTTTCATGATCAGGCACGATTAAACAAAAATAATTGGCTATAACTTGGTTAGATAGGAAAGTTTGAAAAAATCTTATCTAATGTTCTAATCATCTTAGATATCTTCATAAAATAATCTTGATAACAGTCAAGCGAATCTTGAGTTTGATATTATTAATAAATCTCAAAGATCTTGATTAGATCTGGAAAGAATGGGATTGAAGAGTTTAATTTGACTAGGAGCCCACAAGAGAAATAAATAATGTTTATATGAGGAGTCAAAATTTCTGCATTACCCCAATTTAGGATAAAAACTCTTAGATTGAAAGAGGAAGTTACAAATATATGGTTGTGATTTTTTTTTTTAAAAAAAACGATTAGGCTAATTCAGCTAGACAATTGTTCAAATATCGTATTAACCTATCTCTCCTCGTCGTTTAACCTTTCATAAAAATTTATGAGAAGAAACTTATCGACATCTGATATAGCTAGAGATATTGAACAAACTTTTAAATCTTTAAAACCTCGCCTGATAATTTTTTAGAAACTCCGTTAGACACCAAATTTAAGTTCTGGATTGATCAAAATTTAAACAGCCCTTCGGTGCTCTGATTCCTTTGAAATCTAACGATTTTGAAAAATAATTTGGTAATAGTATTAGAAAATTCCGACATTTCTTATCTCGGTGCAGTACTGCCATTTCAACTGCACAGGAAATTGAAAATTTTTTGGACTATGATATGAACATATATAAGGCAGATCTAATCTCTTGTCATCCGGGTCATATTATTGTTTTAATCTCTCTTCTTGTTTACTTTTAAGTATTTTGTTTTATTACTGGTGGTTATAAGGTGGTTATAAAAACTTGTTATACATACAATATGAGTGTTGAAAAACAAAATATAGATTTTAGTGTAACAACTGAAGATGAAGTTGAAAGTAATGCTGAAATTAATGAAGTAATGGAAAAAAAAGTATTAAGAAAAATGGACTTATTACTTGTACCAACATTAGCTTGGATTTACTTTTTATCAGCTTTAGATAAAGGTAATATTGGTAATGCTCAATTAGCAGGTTTATCAACAACTTTAGGATTAGTTGGTAATCAATATGGTAACGCCGTTACTGTATTTTATGCAACTTATGTTGCTTTTGAACCATTAGGTTCTAATCTTTTAAATATTGTTGGACCAAGGTATATGCTTTGTGGTGGTTTAATTTTTTGGGGTGGGGTAACATTAGGAACTGGGTTTACTAATAATTATTCAGAATTATTAGCTGTTCGTTTATTATTAGGGTTATCTGAAAGTGTAGTTTATCCTTCAGTTAATATGTATTTAACTATTTGTTTTAGGAGAACTCAATTAGCTAAAAGATTTAGTTATATTTTCTTTGCCTCATGTTTAGCTTCATCGTTTGGTGGGTTAATTAGTTATGGTTGTAGTCATTTAGATGGTGCCCATGGATTTCCAGGTTGGAGATGGATTTATATTATTGAAGGTAGTTTAACTCTTGGTTCATTACCATTAATTTATTTTATGGTTTCAAATAAACTTGAAAATAGTTGGTTTTTCAATCAAGAAGAAAAAGAATATATTATTCAAAGATATAAGACTTTAGATACTTATAACGTTCATGAAAAATTCTCAATGCATGAATTTATGAGAGGGGTTAAAGACCCCAAAACTTGGATTTCTGCAGTTCTTCAATTTTGTATTAATTTAACAAGTTATGGTGCTGGTGTTTTCTTCCCAATTATTATTTCAGGTTTAGGGTTCTCAAATGTTAGAGCTCAATTAATGACAGTTCCAGTTTATTTCTTAACTGCAATTTCTTATATTGTATTTGCAAGAATTAGTGATAAACTATTTTTAAGATCTCCATTCGTTCTTGGTTCTTGTATTACAGGTATAATAGGTCTTTCTATAGTTATAAGTGACGCTTCAAATGCTGTAAAGTATTTCGGTATGTTTGTTCTTGCAATAGGTTTATATATTTCAACTTCAATGAATGTTGTTTGGCTTAATTCTAATTCAGGTAATTATTTTAAGAGAGCAACTTCTGTTGGTTTCAATCAATTAGTTGGTAACGCCACTGGGGTTGTCTCTGGTCAAATTTTCAGAGCTCAAGATAAACCAAAATATAAATTAGGTCTTGCTGTATGTATTGGTGGTTTAGGTTTAGCTATTATCCTTATTGGTATTGAAGTTCAATATTTAAGAACTTTAAATAATAAAAAGGCTAAGAAAATTGAAGAATCAAAAGAAGCTGGAATTACTTTACCTGATCAAAAGGAACTTGGTGATGATAATGTGTATTTCAAATATACTCTTTAAATAGATTTTTAATATTAGTTTTTTGGTGAATATTCTTTTTTTATTCTAATCTAAAATTCTTATTTGCATATTTCCCTCCAAAACTCTAGGACTTGCGTAATTTTTAAATAGAAGAATTTTAGTAAATTTTCCACTTAAATCTTGCATATATGTGTTCTTATCCTTTATCTGTCAGATCATACTTGCATTATCCTTTATCTTATCTTAACAAATTTTGCGAGATTCAATTGTTGGAAAAGAAATTGCAAAAAAAATAAAAGACCTCAAAATTATAAAAACGAAGTAAGACCAATCAAAATCTACATGTAAGTATTTATCTAACATATAATATGTTATATATACTTCTGAATTAAATATAGAAGAAGTTCCATTGAAAAAAATATTATAATACTTGTACACTCACGTGACTGTTTTTAGCCTGTACCAATGCGCTGTAAGATGGTAAAATACAACATCAGACTAAAATACAATGTTTCTAGGATGAATAACTCACCTCTATAAAATGAATGTCGCCGTCATTCAAGTTTCATTATTGATTGACTCACTAATTCAATACCGTTCCAACTCTATTACGAAATTCGCTGTAAGATAGAAAAAATACCGCCAAATTGTCAGTAGAATTTCGGACATCTGTTGGTATGAATATCGTACCCAAGGAGTTTGAATTTCACTAAAATAGTAATAACGAAGAGGTATGACGTTTTTGTCCCTTAATATATGGTTTTTATGGTTTTTTTGCCTAAATAAATACTGTAATTGCAATATTGAAAATGCTCTTGTGCGTTATTAAATATAGTTACCAGAGAAATTGAAAACCCAATTCACGTTTCAACTTTCTGCTGATGGGACATATGTTACCAGTTTGACCTACGAAATTCAAATCTGTCGTGATACGAAATTTATTCAGTAGATAGTTTGATACTGAAAGGTCTATGTATTGAAAGTTTATGTATGCTACATTCATTTAATAGAGTTAAGCTATTCATCCAGTAATCACTGTAGTAGAACGGAAAAGAGTTACTACAGAAAGTAACTATCGGGATTCTTTCCGATCCGACAAATGATGATTTATTGACAGTAGGGGGATATCTAAGGGTGAAAAGCCTTGATGCTGAAGCAAAATCAATGCAAGAATTTGATTATCAATATCAAAACTAGAGATGATATCTTACGACTGAACTATGAATATACAAATGAATAAGCTGAAAAAGAATATTTTACAGTGTTAACTACTCTGATTTGTTTTTTTCATTAAAGCAATCTCTCATTTGTCTCTCAGAAATATGAAATAAAGAATCAACAAGTTGATCATTTTTACTTTTGTTACAATAATCTGATTACAGCAAATCATGCAAGGAAATGAGGAAAGAAACAAAAGTTTTTTAATCAATAAAACATAAGGGACTATGCTTTTACGAAGAGAAGACTATTTAAAAGGATGGAAAGTTAGAGAAATGGCAAAAAAAAAAAAACAAAAGATCGGTCGATATATTTCCATATACGGAAAAATAAAATAAAAAATCTCTACTAACCAGTCTGATTGGTCCCAGACCTTCAAGATATTTTTCAAATCTAATCAATCTCAAATCTAATCCAATAATATTCAGATACTTATTGAACTTGTATAATCACCACTATGATATTTACGAATTTATATTTAGAATTATATTAAAGTTATATGGAAAATATGTGGCTCATGCATATGGTGCAATTTCTTAATTTCTATGAGACTGCGCAAAAACAAACCAAGTTTAAGAAAGAATAAGCGCAATTTGGACAATCCTAAGGGGATTTGTTGTTCTCCTAAGAGCCTCTAAAGTCCAGCTTTTTATGTGACAAAATATTTCTTATCTCTATAAATTATTTAACTTTTTTTTACGTCAATTACATGCCCCTAATTTCTTTCTTTTTTAAAAATCACCGTTGACTTCGATTTCTTTTTCTAAATTATTTTTGTACAATTTCATTACCTGTCCTTCTCATCATTCCAATGGTTGTAAAATGATAAAATATTCTCCAATAACTAGTTTACAAGTTCATAAATTTCAACTGTGATTTCACGATATTCCTAAAAGTATTATCAGTATTACTGGTATTACTAGAGAAGCAGTAAGAGATTTTCCCCAGGTTTTACTGTGACAATTTCCTAATTCAACTACTTATGATGGATTTAAAGTGAATATTATCTCTTGTCTGTGATTTGGTTATAGATAACATTACTGCTATCATCTAGTTGTAAGATTTAGATTTAATTGGCTCATTGTGTTTTAAGCGTTATTTGATTTATTAGGGAAAAATATTCCTTATGGAAAATTGCCATAGCGGATTGAAATTGATTTGTATCGGTCTTATCTATCAAAGGAGTTGATAAGAAATTATTTTTTCTTTACTACAATAATTACAATACTCTTTTTTTGTCAATAGATCAATAAAGAAACCTTATTACATAGAAATGGGTATAACTATCGTATTACTCATTTATACATTCCAATATTATACTTCAATCCTCTTTTGACATGATCGTAGTCTTAAGCTTTTCTTGACCCATTTCTTCGTTTTGACATATTTTTTTCTTATCTCTCACTCACAAAATTGCGAAAATCTTGTGAGGCTCAATTGCCTAATTTTTTTTATCTTTTATCTTCTCAATTTGTAGCAGTGAATAATTAAAATGGAATGATTGGATGGAATTTTGGGGTTGCAAATATTTTCTGGTTCTTATCGTTGTAATTGTACATTTTTTTGGAAACTTTAATTTAACTTTTTGATGAATATAAAACATTCGAAAATTGTGCCACAGTTGATTCAAATTTAATTTTTTTCTAAATTATTTAATAATTTAATAATTCAAATTTTCTAAATTATTCAAAGTATTTTTTGAAAATGGACGAAGAAAAGAAAGGTGGTATTAATATCCAAACTGATATTGAATCTTTAAATGGCTCAATTGATAGACAAGTTGATGATGATTATGTTGATCATTTCCATCATGAAAAGAATTTATCTAAAAGTTTAAAATCAAGACATATATCTATTATTACTATTTGTTCAATTTTTGGTACTGGTTTATTTTTAAGTTCTGGTGGTACTCTTGCTAAAACTGGTCCAGTCGGTATTTTAATTGCTTATATATCTGTTGGTGTTATTGTTGCGGCAAGTCAAATGTGTATTGTTGAAGTTTCTTGTTTTGCCCCTTTTACCTCTGGTTATGTTAGACATTCAGAAATGTTTGTTAGTCCAGCTATGGGCTTTATGATGGGTTGGATTGATGTTTATTCAAATATTATTCCTTTTGAATTAGAATCAGTTACTGTTTGTTTTGAATATTGGACTGATTTAAATCCTGCAGTTTTCATTACAGTTTTTGGTATTTTCTTAGCTGCAGTTAACTCTTATAATATTAAATGGTATGGGGAAATTGAATTCGTTTTCGGTCTTTTAAAACTTTCATTAATTATTATTTTAGTCGTTAGTGGATTAGTTGTTGATTTAGGTGGTACTAAGGATCATGATAGAATTGGTTTTAGATATTGGAAAGATCCAGGTCCATTTGCTGCTAAATTCGTTGATGGTTCATTAGGTAAATTCTTAGGTTTTTGGGCAGCTATTAATTCTGTTGTTTATTCTTACGGTGGTGTCCAAGCGATTAGTTTATTAAGTGGTGAATCTGAATATCCACGTAGATCAATTTATAGATCAGCTAAAAAAGTTTTCTTTATTACATTTTCATTTTATTTAGCTGCTGTTTTCATTTTATCTTTAATTGTTCCTTATAATAATAAAATTATCGCTTCTCCAAATGGTACTGCTAGTGCTTCACCATTCGTTGTTGCTATGTCAGGTCAAATTGCTGTTTTACCAGATTATATTAATGCTATAGTTATTACTTCAGCATTATCAGCAGCCTCTTATTCACTTTTAAAGGCTTCAAGAGTTTTGTTTGCTTTAGCTGCTAAAGGTCAAGCACCAAAAATTTTCTTAAGAACCAACAAACATGGTTTACCTTGGGTTGCAGTTACTGTTTCATGTTGTTTTATTCCTTTAGCTTATTTATCATGTAGTTCAGGTTCTGCAGTTGTTTTCAGTTGGTTCCAAAGTATTACCTCTTCAAATATTTTATTAAATTGGATTGTTATTTCAATTAATCATATTTTCTTTATGAGAGCTTTGAAAGCTCAAGGTTATAGTAGAAAAGATTTACCATATACTTTCAAAGGTACTGTATTTGCAAGTTGGTTTTCATTATTCTTTTCATGTCTTTTCTTATTAACCGGTGGATTTTCAACTCTTATTCATGGCTATTGGGATTTTGGTTCTTTCTTTGGAGCTTATTTTATTATACCATTATCAATCGTTTTATACGTTGGTTATGCTATTTTCGGAAAAGTTTGGATTGTTAATCCAAATGAAGTTGATTTAAAGAGTATTTTCAAAGATATTGAAAATTATCCAGAACCTCCATTCCCAAAATTAAAAGGTTTCCAAAAAATCAATTATCTTTGGTCTTAGGAAAATTGAAAAAAAGGGAAAAAGTTTATCAGAGCTGCAGTCTTTGTTTTTACACCTTTTTTCTTTGGCTGTTTATTTGACTTTATAAATAATACAAGTTTTTAAAACAGGTTTTTTAATTCAATTCTAGTATTTAGTATGTAAAATTTTAATAATCAATAAAATTTATTGTTTCTTTGGTGTTTTTTCAGTACTTTCTCAATTAATTCTAGTTTTCACTTAGATATATACAGTGTGCATACCAAATTTTGATAACGTTGTCGATCCAACCAAATGCCATAATTTTCTTTATCTCCTTGCGCTAATTTATAGTAAAGGTTCCTTTGAGATTAGAGTGGTTAAAGGTAAGTAACTATTTCTGAATATTTGATGTTACAGCTTTGAAACAATATAGCTCATTTATTTAATTATCACAGTGAATAAATACCTTACTGCCAGGAATAGAACTCAATTTCAGTTTTCAAGAGGTATATGGAGAACTGAAGCATTACGTAATTAAAAGAAACACAAATGGTCACTATATAATTTAAAGTGACCCATATGCTGTGACAATTTGTTCTAACATTGATAAAAATAATATCAAATAAGAACAAATGGGTAAGCTCTGCTTGTATCTTGAACTATTTGAGTTCCCAAATTATACCAGATTCTTTATACATAGAAGGCAGCACATAACTATTCTATAAATACGTCAGAAATTCGTTAATCTTAACATAAACTGATATGCTCAACATTCACTGTCCCCTATCTTCAATATTTTTTGAATTGGTTCAATTACCACGTTCAAGTAATAAGAAAAGGAGATGGTTAATTGAAATCAAAAACAGCAAATATAAAACCAAAACGGGACCTTTAGATCATATTTTCACGAACATTTACCCTTTTCGCTATACTTCAAAATGGTCCGTTTAAGAATCCATCTAACAGTTATTTAAGTATTGTTTATTATCAAGAATGGAATTAATCCTGTTTCGGTTATAACCCTTGAAAATCATTCGTTCATCATTCGGTTTTACCTTAATAGCGAGATATTACGTAAGAGGATAAAAAAGGGAAAGGCTGCTTAAAGTGAGAGCCATTTTTCCGTTTTAATTACCTAACATGGATTTGACACAATATATAAAAGAAATAACCTAGCGGATTAAATCATCAAAAAAAGAACAACACACATATACACAAAAAATGAAATTATTTATTACAGGAGCATCAGGATTTATTGGAACTGTCGTTACTAAGAAATTTATTGAAGAAGGTTATCAAGTAATTGGTTATACTAGATCCCAAGACAATGCTGATAAATTAGCTAAATTAGGTGCTGAGTCAGTGATTGGTACTTTAGAAGATTTAGAATTAATTGCTGAACTGGCCAAAAAAGCTGAGGTTACAATTCATCTTGCTTATAGTCATGATAAATTTATGGTACCAAATGGTATTGAAGAAGGTATTGAAATTGATAGAAAAGTTATTGAAGCTATTGGTAATGCCTTAAAAGGTTCAGGTAAAATGTTTATTGGTACTGCTGGTTACTGTTTTGAATCAGGTATAATGGCTTATGAAACTACTAAACCAACAATTACTTTTGGTATTAGTAAAAGAGAAGAAAATTCTCAAATTTTATTATCTTATCATCAATATAATATTAAAACTGGTATCGTTAGATTAGCTGCTCAATGTCATGGTCCATCTCAAACAAGAGGTTTCATTAGATCATTAACCAGTATGGCTAAACAAACTGGTTCTTTCACTCAAGTTAATGAAGGTGAAAATCATTGGCCTGCCCTTCATGAATCTGATGCAGCTGAAGTTTATTATAAAGTTGTTGAAAAGGGTTTAAGTAATAGAACTTATCATGCAGTTGCTGAATTAGTTAAAACTAAAGATTTCCTTAAATTATTAAGTGAAAAACATAATTTATCAATTAAAACTGTTGATACACCAACTGCTCTTAAATCAATCCCAGTTTTAGGTTACTTTTTAGCAACCGATATGTTAATTTCAAGTGAAAATACTCAAGAAGTTTTAGGTTGGACGCCAAAAGGTCAAAACCTTATGGATGATATTAAAGAACTATATTAGTTAAACAAATTTTATTTTAAATATATGTTTTTTTATTATTCTTTCTAATAAACAAATCTAGATAATTTATATTATATGGATTCGACCAACTCAATGTTCTTATTTCTTATTCCTTATATTTCAAATTTCAAATTTCAAATTTCAAATTATAATTAATAATTCACTACTAATTAACTTTCCTATTCTATACTTTTTAAATAGCCGTCTTCGCTCTTCGCTTATTAAATTTTAATTAAGATACTCAAAGAAAGAAAACATTAACACAGAAATGGAATTGGGGTCAATATTTTTTACAATTCACCCTCATTACATAATGTAAATCAGCGGAGATCGTTTTGTGATTTCTCATGATGATTTTTTCTTAGGTTATAATTTTTCTTTTTCAGCACCCTCAATAAAGTCATCACCATTAATTATTTTATATATAATTATCTCAATTATATAACTAATATTAGACCATCTTACAATAATGCATTGACAGATCATTTACAATATATATAACATGGAATTTACAATTACCCCTATTACTTTTGCTCTTTTTTAACATAAAACAAATCTGAAATCTTGCCTATTCAGCTGTCAAACTCATTTAATAACATTGCCTAATTAGGAAATTTTTTATTTTGTTTGGTCAATTTTGCTGCTCTTTTGGGTAAGGCTGAATAGTATAAAACCAAAGGTATTTGGTCAAAAAAAAAATCTTTTATTTTCTTCCCTTTATTCATACTACAATTCAATTCTACCCATTTTTAATATATTAATAATTACTTTACAATGAAATTACTCAATTTTTTCATACCATTATTATTTATTTTTAATTCTTCATTATCTGTACCTGTTGCAAATACTGAAATTGTTAAAAGAGATTACGCAATTTTAACTGAATTTTTTGAAATTATTACAAAATCTGGTATTGCTGTTGATATCGTAAAACTTTTAGGTACTAATAAAATTACTGAACCAATTTTAGCAAAAGCTATTGCTGCTTTTATTAAAACTCAAAATTTAGGTGATTTATTAACTGCTGTTGATAAATCTGGTTTAACAGTTGATCTTTTATTACAAGCTTTACAAGATGAAAGTTTCTTCCCAGGCTTATATGATATTGTTAATGGTTTAAAAACTGGTGGTTCAACTACTCCAACAAGTAGTTCAGTTGATACTATCGCCTTAGCAACTGATTTTGCTCAAGTTGCAAGTAGTTATCAATCTTTAGCTAATCAAGGTTTAGATAGTGTATTCAGTGAGCTTAGTAGCAACTTAGGTATCGGTAAAAGTGGTGGTATTTTATCATTCTTAAATCCTGTTTTATCATTAGTTGGTTTAGACGATTCTGCTGCTTCAAGTGGTGGTTCTGCTTCAAGTCAAATTTCTTTAAGCCCAAGTGCTACTGCTGCTGTTTCTGGTAAAGTTTCCGCCACTACTGCTGCCACCTCTAACAGTTCTCCAACTTCAGCTTCTGCAACTGTTACTTCTGCTCCATCATCAACTTCAACTTCTTCATCAAGTTCAAGTTCAAGTTCATCAGGTTCAAGCTCAAGCTCAAGTTCTAGCTCAGGAAGTTGGGTTACCAGTCTTTTCAACACTGTTAAAGGATGGTTCAGTAAAAGAGATTTAGAAGAAATTGAAGAAATTAATTTATCAAAACGTGATAATCAAATTCTTGATAATTTAGTCGACTCATTAGAAAAATCAGGTTTAGCAATGCAAATTGTTATTGAAGTTGTTGAAGATTCATCAATGCACCCATTTGCAAGAGATCTTATTGTTCAAATTGTTAAACAAAAGGCAATTACCCTTGATGGTTTACAAAGTGCTTTAGAATCAAGTAATCTTTTGAACGATGGTGTAATTGATCTTTTACAAAGTCCAAAATTAGGAATTACTATTTCTTAGATTATTATGATACCTTCAAAAAAGAGTTTATGAAACAAAATATATTATATTTGTGGTTTATTTATTCTTTCTATTTCTATTGTATATTCTCTAAAATTTCTAAAATATCTAACATATCTAAGATATAGCAAAGGTATCTACTACAACACCCCGCAGAAAAAAAAACTATCAATAACTAATCATTATTCCAATTACATTTTATAAGTTGACTTTATATATTCAATCATTTCACCATAGTTCGGATTGGATGGCCAATGCAGTTGAATTCTATTAACTGAAACACCTAATTCTTTAGCCCAACTGAAAACCAAACCAGGATTTTCTAAAAATTGAGATCCAGCAAAGGCAAAATCAAATTTACCTTGTTCAATTAATTCATTAACTTTAACAGAATCATTTAATTTACCAACACATCCAACTAATCCTTTATCTCCAACAGCTTCTTTAATAGCAGTAGCATATTCAACATGAATACCAAAATCAGTCTTTCTTCTATCGGCATTGGAATCATTTCCACCGGATGAAACATCAATTAAATCAATTCCTCTATCATAAACAATTGGAGCTAATTTGACAGAATCTTCAATAGTCCAAGCATCTGGATTAGTATCATGAACTTCAGATGCACTAATTCTTAATAAAACTGGGTAACCTTTTGGAACATTGGATCTAACCTCATCAATAACATCTAGTAAAAATTTAATTCTTTTTTCAAATGATCCACCATATTCATCAGTTCTCTTATTAGAATGTGCTGATAAAAATTGATTAATTAAGTAACCATGGGCACCATGAATTTCAACGAAATCAAATCCTGAAATTTCAACAGCTCTTTTAGCTGCTGCACCAAATTCTTTGACAATAGTTTTAATTTGTTCAACAGTTAATGCAATTGGAGTTGGTAATCTACCATTTGGTCTATAATCAACAGCACTGGGAGCAAAAACTTGAGATTTATCACCTCTTGGATCCCATTTCTCTAAGTATTCGAATAATGGAGCTTGCATTGATTTTCTACCTGCATGTCCAATTTGAATACCAATAACGGAAGTATTAGCATGTGCATAATCAACAATTTCTTTAAATTTTTCAGCTTGACTATCTTTCCAAATACCTAAATCAACAATACTAGTACCGGAATTTGGTGAAACGGCAGTAGCTTCAACCATAACTAAACCCGGACCTCTAGTGGCAAGTGAACCATAATGAACTTTATGATAATCTGTTACTTCATTATTATCAGCAGTATATTGACACATTGGTGACACACCGATTCTATTAACTAATGATAAATTACCTAATTTTATAGGTTGAAATAATTTTGGAGTTTTTTCATTTAATTCAACAACTGATCCAACGGATTTATCAGGTTTTGGATACTCATATTTTAACCCTTTAGATAATGGATATGGAGCTTGGGAAGACATTTTTCTGATTATAAAATTATTTTTCTATGTAAGTATGTTATCTTTAATTTCTTTTGGAGCAATAACTTTTCGTTTTAGTTCTATTTTCCAACTTAGTTTTCAGCTTTAAAAGTTATTTAATGGAAATAAAGCTGATTTCGCAGACTTTTTATATATACTTTGTATTATTAATCTAATTTTGCGTCTTCACACTTTTGGGACATGCATCCGGTTTTCAGATTTTCTTATTAATAATAATTTCTATAGTTCTAACAACGGATGCTAACAATGCCGTACATTGACCCACTGTAAGTATTGTTTCAAAGGCGTAAAAGTATTACTAAGAATGGATAGCAAATTAGAGGTCTCACAGATATTATGCAAGGAATAGCTGCAGTCATTGTCAAAAATTTGACGCATAAACGATTATTTGATTTCTAATCCTATATTCTTTTAACTATAGGTTAATTATAGTCGGTACTATTATAAAGTGTATGTATTATTAGTTGTTAGTATTCACGTCATGGCTCAACTTCTACTTAAGAAAAAAGAGTGGCTCATTCCAGCCTTTGGTGAAACATAAATCCGGGTGAGTATAGGTGAATCAACCAGAGGGATTTAACTCAGGAAAACTAAGATGATTCAACCATAATCGTAAAAACTGAAAACGGATCAAATACAAAGAGACCAAGGAATTAGTTTCTACGTCTATGTCTATTGTATAATAAATAATTTAATAATAAATAACTAAGTAATAAATAATGCCAATGATGAAAATCTCCTTTATTCGTCATTTTTAATAATATCATAAATCAATTGATTTGTATCATAAGGGTTATCAATGTATAAATTATGACCACCTTCATCAATACTATGAAATTTTGCAATTTCCTTATCTTCATTCAATTCTTCAATTAATTTTTTTGATGCTTCTGAATTCATAAAATCGTATTGTCCATAAATAAAATGAATTTTAAAATCTCCTAATTTATGATTGCTATCTTTATCATTAACCAGATTTGTTTTAAAGTTTAAAAATTTATCATATAATGGAATTTTACTAACGGTACTTGGAGTTAATAAATATTTTATATAAATATCTGACATTGTCCCATTAGTAATTGAATTATATAAATATTCAATAATCATTGAAACTTCTTCGTTTGTGCCATGAATGGAAGAATTTGTTTCTAAACCTTTTGAATCTCTCTTTTTAATTAATTTATTAATTTTATAAAGCTTTGAATACCACATATTCCAATATAATTTAACACCCCATGGTCCTAAATATTTTAAAATTCTTGGTAAATAAGCTTGATAATACCAATTTGATATCGTTTTAGGTTTTAATATTGGGAATCTAGTTAAAAAATTATATTTTGATGGATCCAAAGTTGGTTTAACAACTAATCTTTCCTTTGAATCATCTAAATATTTTACTGAATCTAATGCATGAACATGTCTTTCAACACCAACAGGACTTAAAAGTATTAATTTCCCAATTTTATTTTTGATTGCATAACTACCACTCCAATAACCTCCATATGAATGACCCACTAAATAATCAATATTATTAATCTTTTTAGAATTTTTCCATGAATTTATACCATCTAAATAATAATTTTCAATTTTGTTTAAGCTCGTTTTAAAATTTTTTTCATAATTTTTAAATTCTTTTGGATTAATTTCATATGATTCAATTAATTTATAATATTTATTATATAAAGTTTTTGGATCAGTTGGTTCATTGTCATTTAATTTAATTTCTGGACATTTTGGTATAATTGGACTAATACCAGGAATTCTAGGATTTGATGATAATCCAAATGATAAATTATCAAGGAAATGAATATGATAATTATGTTTTAACCCACTAAATAAGTTAACCATTGAAAAATTTCTTGCGAAACATCCTAATGAAGCTCCATATCCATGTATAAATACAATATGTTTTATTTCTGAAGAGTTTGAATTTGTTATTTGAAAATTTACCTCATTAATAAAATTACCATTATTATCAATGGGGACTTTTTCATTTTTAATTAAAATATCAGGATTTAAATCAGGCACCAGTAATTTTATTAACGAGTCTTGAACCTTTTGTAAATTATTAGATTTTAAGGAATTATACCAAATTTTAACACTATTTTTAAACGTTAGCATTGCAATACCAAAGTCAAAAATTTCGCAGATTTGGTCTTGTGATAATCATTAACAAACTTATCCGGTGGTAAGATCGTGTCCTTCTAATTACTATTACCCATTAGTAAATTCTTGATTATTTATATATGAACATAATAATAAGAAAAAGAGATTTGAAAAAGGTATAGTAACTTTTTATATTCTTTGATTGAAATGGTTGCAAAAAAAAAAAAAATCATATCTTCTCCTCTTTGATTAAAGATGGAGTAATTTGTGATTTTGCAACCATTTTGAGAAATAAATACATTATATAGTTAATAGCTCAAGTTTTAAAAGTATCTTTCAGTTGATTTGAAAGATCATTACAAGTATTAACAAAGTATTTTTCCATATACTACGAAAAGCACATCAACGTATAGCTACAAAACCATAAAACACTGATGACTTTAAGCTTCATACAAAAAGAGTTTGTAGCACGTGATATATCAGAAGAAGAAAAGAAAAAATTAAAAAATTATAGATAAATGTACCATTCGAACCCCTTTTTTGACAGTTTTCTCTAGAATAATTCACTTTATCAACAGAAGTTTCTTAGATTTAACATAATAGTTTAAATTTAAATAATGATTTCCTAGGATGTTAGCTCCGAATTAATCGAAAGATATATTTTTTCAGCTATGTCTCAAAATAATATTTTCTCACATGGGTTAAGCTTATTATTTTACTCTCGGTCAAAATGAAAAAAGGATATTAGAATCAGCGACAATTACTTTAAAACATTTAATAAAAGTTGAAATACCGTATCGGATCCTGATGATTTTCATTAGACATTTCTAGTTTTTCACCAAGTCCGAATTATGCTGAAAAGAAGTTACTTTTTTAATTCATCACACCATCTTTTGCTCTCTCTATTTTTCACCTACCCAGATGTTTTTAAAAATATCAAATGAAACTAACTATTCAATCATCTCTCTCAGTTAACACTCTATATCTGTATATTTATATAATTCCATTGATGGTTATGGAGTGTATTCGTTAATTACCATGGTAATTAAAAATTCAATGACTCAGATGATTCAAAACTTCATAAGACATTTCTACATCCATTTAGCCGAATGTTGAAAACTGGACAAAAGGGCAACCTTAGAATCTGGGGTATATACCACTGAAAAAAAAATTATAAATACCATCTGAATTTCTCTTATTTGACAAAAAAAATTTATATAACTATTAGATTATTAGATTATATTCTATATAAGCATAATTAGAGAATTTTAAAAGATGGTTTATACTAAAATTAACGTTGATGAAGAAGAACAATTCTATCAACAACAAATTAAAGATATTGATAATTGGTGGAAAGATTCAAGATGGCATAAAACTAAAAGAATCTATAAACCAGAAGATATTGCTAAAAAGAGATCATCATTAAAAATTGATTATCCATCAAATAATCAAGCAAAAAAATTATTTAAATTATTAGGTGAACATGATAAAAATAAAACTGTTTCATTTACATTTGGTGCTTTAGATCCAATCCATATTACTCAAATGGCAAAATATTTAGATTCAATTTATGTTAGTGGTTGGCAATGTTCTTCAACTGCTTCAACTTCAAATGAACCTTCCCCAGATTTAGCTGACTATCCAATGGATACTGTTCCAAATAAAGTTGAACATTTATGGTTTGCTCAATTATTTCATGATAGAAAACAAAGAGAAGATAGATTAAATATGTCAAAAGAACAAAGAGCTAAAACTCCTTATACTGATTTCTTAAGACCGATTGTTGCTGATGCTGATACTGGTCACGGTGGTATTACTGCTATTATTAAATTAACCAAATTATTTGTTGAAAGAGGTGCCGCAGGTATTCATATTGAAGATCAAGCCCCTGGTACAAAAAAATGTGGTCATATGGCTGGTAAAGTTTTAGTTCCAGTTCAAGAACATATTAATAGATTAGTTGCAATTAGGGCTTCAGCTGATATTTTAGGTAGTGATTTATTATGTGTTGCAAGAACTGATTCAGAAGCTGCTACTTTACTTACTTCAACTATTGATCACAGAGATCATTATTTTGTTAAAGGTGCCACTAATCCAGATTCACCAGATTTAGCATCATTGATGTCTGAAGCTGAAGCTAATGGTATTTATGGTGAAGCTTTACAAAATATTGAAGATGAATGGACTAAAAAAGCTGGTTTAAAATTATTCCATGAAGCTGTTATTGATGAAATTAATTCATCATCAATTTCTGATAAAAAGGGAGCTATTGCTAAATTTACTTCAAAAGTTGGTCCATTAACTGAAACTTCTCACAAGGAAGCAAGAAAATTAGCTAAAGAAATCTTAGGTAAAGATATTTATTTTAATTGGGATGTTTCAAGATCAAGAGAAGGTTATTATAGATACCAAGGTGGTACTCAATGTGCAGTTATGAGGGGTAGAGCTTATTCACCTTATGCTGATTTAATTTGGATGGAAAGTGCTTTACCAATTTATGAACAAGCAAAAGAATTTGCTGAAGGTGTTAAATCAAAATATCCAAATCAATGGTTAGCTTATAATTTATCACCATCATTTAATTGGAATGCTGCTATGCCACCTGCTGAACAAGAAACTTATATTAAAAGATTAGGTAAATTAGGTTATGTTTGGCAATTTATTACTTTAGCTGGTCTTCATACTACAGCACTTGCAGTTGATGAATTTAGTAGAAGTTATAGTGAAATTGGTATGAAAGCTTATGGTTCATTAGTTCAACAGCCTGAAATTGAAAAAGGTGTTGAAGTTGTTAAACATCAAAAATGGTCAGGAGCTGAATATATTGATGGTTTATTAAAAATGGTTACTGGTGGTGTTTCTTCAACCGCTGCAATGGGTAAAGGTGTTACTGAAGATCAATTTAAATCTAAAGCTGCAGGTAAAATGTAGATTAATTTTGGAATCGAAAAAATTTTAACACATAGTTTATGCTAGTCATAGAATATATTTATTAGTTCTTAAGTAATTTCTCTTAATCTTTTCTAATTTCTTTCTTTAATAGATCTTCCATAGAATCTTCCCCCAATATCTTCCCATTGCTTATTGTAAATTCTGATCTTTATTGCGATAAAAATGAAAATTCTACCGCGATCTCGTTCTGGTGATACCGCGAAGATTAACTTTTGGGACAAAAACCATTAAAAAAGTAAATAAATTCTCTAATTTCTTATAAACCCATCCCATAAGATCTACTTAACCATTTGCACGTTGATCTAAAACTCTTATGTATTATTGCAATCTGTCAAAAAGCTTACACAAAAAAAGAGTTATCATTAACATTATTAGTAACATATATTTGCGACTCAAAAAAAAACACAAAGAAAAAGAAAAAAAATCTCACAACATCTCATCAGTGATGGGTTTTATAGAACCAGGTAAGAGACATTATAGACGACCCCAGTTGTCTAAACAAACCATAAGTAAACATCGAGAAAGAAGGTCTAGAGTAATCAAGAAATTGTCACCTCCACAAACCATTATAGATGATGATCTTATTAATTTTGATAATCATAACATCATAGAATCACCAGTACCTGTACCACCAACAATAATTTATAATCCACCAGAAGTTAAAAGTATCGAACAATTACCAGATGAAGTTCTTTTACATATTTTCACTGATGTTCCAGTAGGGGAAAATTCATTCCACATAATAAATAAGAAACTTCTGAAATTATTTTCATTTAAAAGGATAAGTCCATTATATATTGAAAAGATACTTAAAAATCAATTTTTATATAATTTAAATACTGAAATTTCCATTTTTTGGCCACAATTAGATGATTTAATAAATGAATATAAAAGGAGGGGACTTTTGAATAATAATAAGATTAAACAAATACTAAAGATTTTAAAATTATTTAAAGAATTTGAATTAGGTCTCGATGTTGAAGTCTTTAAATTTCAAATACCATTTAAGTTAAATTTTGATTATTATAAAAAATTTTTTATAATTGATTTAGAACAAATAAAAAGTGAAAGACAGAAAAGATTAGTTTATATTCAAAGAACTATAATTTCATTGAAAAAAGGTTTAGAATCAAATGAAGTTGATTATGATGAATTAAGTAGAATGGCACTTGCCCATGAAACTCAGGCACTTGCAGATACTATTGATGATGTGAATAATCAACAACCACAACAACAACAAGAAGAAGATCAACAAATGGAAGAGAATGGAGGAGAAAATTCAGAAGAAAATACAGAAGAAGAACTGGACAATAACACGGAACAAACAATCTCTCAAAATGGATTAGAAAGTTATAAATTTGTAATCCCAATACCAAAGTTCCCCCAGTCATTTAATAATATAACCTCAAGTAAAGTACTGATAATAAGATCATTAATGGAAAATTTAAATTTTAAATTTAATAATGTAAATAAAGTATTTTTAAATATACTTGCATTAAAATCATTACAATTGAGTAAAAAATTAAAATTAATGAAATTAATTATGAAAAATCAAGTATTTTCACTTGATGTATCAGTGCTTATAAAATCATTTGAAATTTTAGTTGATAGTCGTTATAATTCTGATTTAGAATCAATTGTTCATATGTTATTAGATGTTTTTTATAAAAATGATGTTATTGATACAGAATTATGGGAATATGTTAAAACTACAAAAGAGATTGAATTATTTCATATTTTATGTGGTTATGCTAATCCAAATTTTATGCTTTAAAGAAGAAAGTAGAAACAAGAATCAAAGATACAAAGAAAAAAGAAAAAAAAATAATAGACTATTATAATTATAATTATAGTTATAATTATAATCATATTTATAATAATGATTAACGAATATACATTTACATATACCATCAATTCTCCTATTTTCTATAATTATTCACCTCTTTTAAACCAATTCCTCTTTTACATTATCATTCGCTTCAACGTATAAACTAATTAATACAATCATCATACTAAGACAATTTTTAAAAACTACCAGCATACCACAACCAGTGAAAATTTGAAATATAATTTCATAAATACTTTCTTTAACACTCCATAAAGTTAGACCAATAGTTATAGTTGATATTTTATTATAACCAAATATACAATTGAATAATTGGCTGATAACAACTAATGAATACCAAATAAAAGTATCAGCAATTGGTTCAATTCCAAACCCAAAACTTTGTAATAACTGAATTGATTCAATTGGGAATAAACTAGTAATGAAACCAAGTAATAAATAATTCAAACAGATTGAACTAATTAAACATAAAATTAATAATAATTGCATTTTGTGGTTATTATAATATTTTTTGTAAATTTATTTTTCTCCCCTAGTGAGTTTCTCTCTCTGCTATACTAATTTATTTTGCAGCCTAAATTGATTAAATTGATGGTAAATGAAAATGAAAAGCAGTGAATGATCGACTGATTGAAATGGATATTGAAGGTATGAGGACAAGGTTGAGATGAGATGATGAAGATGAGATTAATAAAATGACCGAATGAATTGGTCTGGGTAAAAAATAATAACCTTAAAGAAAATTTAAAATCTGTCAAAAATATATTGAAATGAACAGTTGTTCTCATGTACCTTACCTTAATAGCGCAAATGGTAAAGAAACTAAGTTATAGATAATTGTAATTACGAACTTGCGTTTTTAGACCCAGGTGAGATGAAGGGGTAGATCCAATATAGGTACTAAGGATTAATTACTATATGGCAGGATGATATCTATAGTTCCACTTTAATTGAGATTCTATCATAGTTAAGATCGTATAGTGAGAGTTTTGAGACAGTGAATGAGTGAGACTGAAAAATCTCAAAATCTCAGAAAAATTTTCGAGTAGTATGATGATTAGGCAGATTATACCTATTAGATCTTTAAGTTCTAATACTAGATTATTATTTGAAACCAAATCATTATTAAATAAACTTAATGAAAAGGAAGTTGAATCACCATCAAGTTTAGCATCCGAATCAACTTTACCTCATATTCAACAAGATTTAAAAGTTAATCCAAGACAACCAAAGGATAAAGCAGCATTTTTATCAGATAATAAATTAGAAAGTAATGATTATAAATTATCAGCTTTAAGTCTGAATATTGGTCAAATGGTTATTAATATTTTCCAAATTGATATGGATAAATCAAGATCTGGTTCAGTCGCAGGTTCAATATATTTTGGTGAATGTAAAAGACAAGGATTATTTTATCCAAATGAACCACTTTCAGAAACTGCTAGATTTTTTTATCAAACTTTAAAATTACCAATGTCTTTTAGTCAATGGTTTCAAATAACTGTATTACATTATTGGATTTTATCAGTTAGAATGAGAGCTTTACCTTTTAAATATGGTAAAAATTATCAACAAAAATTAATTGATAGAATTTTTTCTGATATGGAATTAAGAATGAATCAAGAATTAGGTATTAATTCAACTAGTGTTATTGAAAAATTTTTAAAAGATTATCATACTCAATTACTTGGTTGTGTTGTTTCTTATGATGAAGGTTTAGTAACTGATGATATTACTTTAGGTGCAGCTTTATGGAGAAATGTTTTCAATGGTGATCCTAACGTTGATATTAGACATATTGAAGCTTTAGTCGGTTATGTAAGATCCCAATTATATGTTTTAAATAAAATGACCGATCGTGAATTTGGTTTTGGTGATTTTAAATTTGTTTCTCCTGATCAAACTGTTAGACCATTAACTTCATCTCAAGAAAAGGAAATGATTGAAAATGTTAAAGCTAAATTTTCTTTAATGACTTTACCTTCTCAAAGAAGTGTATTATCAATGGACGAATAAATTTGAAAGTTTCAAATTTTTGTTTCTGTTTTAATTCAAAGTTTTAATTCGAAGTTAAAAGGGTTTATGTACATATAAAGATTAATGATGGAAGAGAATGAAAAAGATTGTAAATAGTATTTATTTAAATAAAACAATAAGAAAGTAAAATTCTTCAAAAGTAAAAAATTTACTATTCTCTACAAACCAGGTAAAACACTAGGTTAAATTACCAGATTGTTCGTACCAGCTAGTAAATTTTATAATTTTGAAACAGCAGATTGTTGACTTGAAGTAGATGGTGAATTTTTAATTTTAGTCCAATCTTCACCTTTACAAGATCTAATCATAACATTCATAATTGCATAATCAGTACCTTCAATTGATTTTGAACTAGTTTTTTCACCTAACATAATATCTTCATAAAAATAAAAACCAAATTTATTATAAATTGGAATATTAGTTGGACTACTACTTTCTAAATATGCTAAACTATTTTGATCTTTATCAATATAATTATTAAACATATAATCAAACATTTTACGAACATTACCTTTACCTCTTGCTTCTTTGGTAGAACCTAAATAAACTAAAGTATATAAATTCTTATCTGCAAATCTTGAATCAGTGGCTAAAATTCTTTCACAAGTATCATGTAATAATGGTAACATACCTTCAAAAATTTTTTCTCTACCTTCATCTTCAAAAATTTCCCAAACTTCACCATAACCAGATTTCATTAATGTTGAAAAAGATTCTAATCCTCTTTCCATTGATTCTGGTAATGACCACATTGCAACTGTTTCAAATTTATCAGATAATTCATTTAATCCAATAACTAAACCAGTTAATATATGTTGTTTTAAATAAGCTTCATAAAGTTTTGTTTCACAAAAAACTCTCTTTTTAGGATCCTTAATATGATTCACTAATAATTTAGCTAACGCATCATCACTAAAGGCTTCAACTAAAGTAATAGCAGCTTTTGGAACATCTTCAAAAGTTAATGGTCTATAACTCATTTTGCAATAATCTTAAAAAAATAATCTTAAAATCTTTAAAAAATAAAATTAATAACAGTGTAAATAAAATAAAAAAGTGTAAACTATAGGATTTGTTACTATATTAAAATGATAACACAAACTTGTATTGATAACTAAGTAAAACGAACATCACTTGGATTTAAACCTAATATTTACCTTTTGTTAGTAATATTACGATATAAATCCTCGATCTTAAATCTCAAAGGATTTAACAGTGATTAAATAGATGCGATTTCCTAAAACGGTTCCACCTGCCCAAACCGGTAAGCTGCCACTCGAATTTTAGATTTGGAATTTTATTTTATCGATAGAGGTTATAGTAAGGTAAAAATTTAAGATATATTAGGATGAGGATACCCGATTTTATATAAATAGTTTTTTTGGCAATAGTTTATGGAAACTCCTTTCGGTTCCTTAAACACCTATCAATAAGTACCTATCTGTATATGCAACGAGCCCTTATATCTCTAATATGTCTATATATATTGTTTAAAAAAAAAAATAAAACGTCGTAATATGTACAAAAAGTCTAAAAGTTAGTATTAGGAATCAGAATAAATTTATCATCAAAATTTTCAGTAGTCTAACGTCTAAAAAAAAAGTTTCATCATATTCACACATACCATTAATCATAAATAAAGATTTTTCCCTGAACTCATTAGGACCAATTATTGGTACCGCTTCAGGCCGAGACAGAAGGGAAATTTTTTGAAAAGGAGGCTAAAAAATTTGGCAGTCTCAAACAGACTTAACCAATTCTAACACCTCTTTTGGTTGCATTAGGCAATGCTTTAACCCAAGATTTACTTGATTTTTTATCAGTTATAATGAAAACTCTACCACTTTGTTTCATTCTACCGGTTCTACCCATTCTATGAACTAAATCAACTGAATTATTTGGGAAATCCATAATAATTACATTTTTAACACTTTGAAAATTAACTCCTCTAGCGAATAAATCAGTTGTAACTAAAATTTTAATCCTTTCATTACCAACATATTGATTTTTCTCTTTATCAATTTCTAATAATTTTGGTGGTTCAATAAATGGTTTAATCTTTTCAGATCTTTCAACTGGTGAATCATCTCCTGATAATCCAATAAAATTTTCAGGGTTTTGATAAAATTTAGTACATAATGTACTAATTAATGGTTGAACATCTTTTTTATTATTAACAAATACAATAACTCTTTTAATTTGTCCCAGTTCACTATTATCATTTTGAATAGCATATAAAGCTTGAGCTAAAGCTCTAGTTTTACTACCTTTATAAGGATTTTGTGTGGAATCGATAATTTTAACATTGATTTGTGATGGAACTTTATGTAATGATGATGTTATAACATCAATTGTTTCATTAAAGTATTTATTTATAATTTTTTGAAAATTCTTTGGAATGGTAGCAGAAACTAATATAATATCTTTACATTTTGAAAATTTTTCTAATATTGATGTTGTATCTTTAAACCATGATGGATCGAAAAGAGTATCAGCTTCATCAACAACACAATAATCGACATTATATAAATATCTATAAGGATTTTCTTCTTTACTATATTGTTTACCTAAACTTTGTAATTTTGTTGGTGTAGTAATTAAAATATCAATAATTCCTTTATTAATATTTGAAAATATTTTAGATGCTGGTTCACCAGCGCCCCATTTTAAAATATTAAAATTTAATTTGTCATTTTCATTTTCCATTAATAAAAAATCATGATAATTCTTATCAGTTAAAATTTTATTATCAATTGTTTCAGATATATTTAAAGGTATTTGATTTGCTTTATTAATTGTTTTAAAAACTTGATCAACTAATTCATTAGTTGGTACTAATATAACTGATCTAATTTTAGAAAGTGATCTAGATTCCATGAATGATTTACGACTACTGTTGAAAACTTTTAAATCATCTTCTTTTAATTTTGATAAAATACATGATAAATATGACCAAGTTTTACCTGAACCAGTTTCTGCAGCTATAGTGAAAACTTTTAATCTTTTATTTTGATTATCAATCAATTCTTCATAAATTTCTTTACTTTCCACCTTTTTACTTTTTGGTTTACGTATTTGATTAATTTTTTTAATGGCTAATGATTGAACTGGTGTTGGTTTAATATCTAATTCTTCTTTATTTTTATAATAAGTATTTTTCAAAATATACAGATCTTTAATTTCTTCTACCATGGCTCTCCTTACACTTGGGAAAATCCTAAGTGCTTCAAAGTTTTCATTATGTTCATTAGTTTTAATTGATGATTCAACTTGTCTTTTAGTAGGAACAACTAATTTCAGAAAGTTTCCAAATTGAAAGATCTTAGTAGGTTTCTTATCATTAACCACTCTTTTAACCCCACCTATCTTCGTCGTACTGGGTTTAGCATAGGTTCTCACCAAGCCGATAGAAGTAAAACATCGACTGCAATTTTTTGCAATCATTCTTACATGAAAATTTTTTTTCTTTCCCTTCTGCTTCACCAAAAACTTCGCGAAGAAAAAAAACTTACTTTGAGAAGCAGTTTGAAAAAAGTGAACGAAAAGCTGTTCAGTGATCATGATTAACCCATGGAGTAGGAATTTTTCAAGTTCCTCAAAAGTTTTCGCTGCTGTTCCTAAGTTCTTAGGTGGTAAGAGTAAAGCTAAACAAGGTTTCAAAGGGAAAAGGGAAGGACAAAGTGAAAAAGTTAAAAAATCTGGTATGACCGCTTTAAATTTTAAAGATGCTGTTAGATCAATGGGGTTTGAAAAATTTGCTCCACCATTAGATATAAAACCTCTTGAAAAAGAGTTTGTGGAAGGGGAGGTTTATAAATATGGTTCAAAACTTGACACACTTGAAAGATTAAATGGTTTTAAAAAGTATCAACATCATGAAGCATTTTCTCAACCAATTACTTTAATTTCAAAAAATTTATCAAATTTTATAGAAACATTCGAAAAGTCACCATGTTATTACAATAAAAAAATTATAATTAGGGGTGAACACAGAATCGGTAAATCTACATTAATGACTCAATATCAAGCAGTTTGTCCTGAAAATACTTTATTTTTCCATTTTGATGATATAAATGATTTAAGAGATGGATCAAGTGATTTTCTTTTTAATAAAAAATTAGGATTATATCAACAGCCAATGTTTACTAGAAGATTTATTAAATCTTTTACCAAAGCTAACGCAGCAATGTTAAAAGGATTGAAATTAAAAAATGATATAAAATTTATTTCAAATAAAATTCATTATAATTATAAGAAAAATGTTAACACTTTATATGACTTTTTAAAAAATTGTGACGATTTTGATAAACAGGAACCAAGTTATGCTTTCCAATTCTTCATTAATGAAATTAAAGGTAATAAATGTAGAAAATTAATAACTATTGATAATTTTAATGCAATTACTGTTAATCCTTTAACAAATTATAAATCAACTGAATTTGAACCAATTCATTTCCAAGATCTTGAAATTGGTAGATTTATAACACAATTAATTGATGGATCATTAAAACTTAATAAAACAAATATTATTTTATGTGAATCTTCTAACTATGGTAAATCAAAAAATTTAGAAATTGGTTTACGTACTGAAGATTATACTCCTTATGATTTGAAAAAATTAGATTCAAGAATTATTGATACTTTATTAAAGGGTAGAATCACAACTTTTAATGTTGAAAATTTAACAAAAGATGAAACAACTAAATTAATTGAAGTTTATCATAAAGCTGGTGTTTTACATATAAGAGATTATATGTATAAGCAAAAATTAGTAACCCAAACTGAAACTGGTGTTGATTTAACTCAATTGGCTGAATCAAATTTTGTTAAATCTGGTGGTAATCCAGGTCTTTTATTTAGACATGTAGCTTTAAATTATTAAAATTAGTTTAAGAGTAAATAGAAACTGTACATATTTTAAGAAGACTCCCTTTCTCTTCTCTAAAGATCTATAGAATGAAACTAAAGCATTAGTGGATAAGAATAGAGGAAGAGTAGAAAACAAGAAAAATCGTATATAATCATGCCCTATGTAAATAAAGTATCTTCTTCCCTTAAATATTCACCAATATCACCTTGTCTAAATGCAACAATTGCAGTAGGTTGTAAATTTTTTGCTTCATTAGTTGATTTTGCACTAACACCAAAACCTAAAGGTACATCACTCATTGAATAAATTATAACACCAGCATGTTCAGGTATGTCATCTGACATTCTACCAATATGAGCTTTTAAAACATGATTACCATAAAGGAAAGGCATTTCACCATTTGCTTTAATCCATACTTTAAATTTTGCATATTGTGCTAAATATGGTAAGGCAGTTATATGTAATCTGAATTTACCACCCTTGGTAAATTTACCAAAACAAGTTCCAATTGACATTAATTGTTTTCTTGAAACTGACGTTGCAAAATTTGCTATAGATTCAGTTACATAATAAACTCTATCTTTTTGTAATCTGAAAACATGAGGTATTTCATTATCTATCAAGAAGGATATGTTTCTTCCTATATAAGTAGCAAGTTTTTCAAAGACTACTTTAGTTTCTTCTTCAGTTAAAGGTCTCATTTGTATGTGATTATCTGAAAAATTACAAAAGTGCGATGAGATGGAAGTTTTTTGACTTCGCATCTAAAAGAAGAAAATATTTTAGATTTAAAAACTCATTATGGACAATGATAAAAATGATGAAATTCTTAAATTGGATCAAACCAATGAACTCAACCATGCCGAATCTGTTGAACAAGACATCGGTACCAAAAGTTCAGTTGGTAAAACCAAACAAGAAGAAAGCAAATCGAGTAATAAAAGATATAAGAGGGGCAAACAGAATGAGTAAGTACGTTTTAAAAAGATCTGTTTTTTTACAGATTTTAAAGTGAATCAAATACTGTTGTTTAGCAGTATATACTTGATTTGAATATTTTATTGTATTATTTCAGTACTAACTATTTTTTGCAGACCTTATGTACCAAAATTAGATGAAAATGGGGTACCAATACCAAAGTCTGAAAGAAGACCAAAAAGGAAAGTAGTTTGTATGATTGGATATTGTGGTACAGGATATAATGGTATGCAAGTTCAAAATAATCCAGACGTTAAAACTATTGAAAATGAATTATTTCAAGCATTTGTTAAATCTGGTGCAATTTCCCCTGAAAATGGTGATGATTTAAAAAAAAATGCATTTATGAGATGTGCTAGAACTGATAAAGGTGTTCATGCAGCTGGTAATGTTATTTCATGTAAATTAATTATTGAAGATGAAGATATCTTAAGTAAGATAAATGAACAATTACCTGATCAAATTAAAGTTTGGGGAATTGAAAGAGTTAATAAATCGTTTGATTGTAGAAAAATGTGTTCATCAAGAGTTTATGAATATTTATTACCAACTTATAGTTTTTTACCGCCAAATCCAAAAAGCTATTTAAGTGAACAAATTGCTAATGAAAAAATAAAAAACCCAAATTTTTATACAAAAGATGAAGAAGGTGAAAATTGGTGGTTAGAGACTTTTAAATTACAAGAAGAAATTAAAATTGAAAATAACTCTCAGGAAGAACCAGAACCTGAAGATAGGTTAGAAAAAAAATTAAAAAAATTAGAAAATGAAAGAAGAAGAAATTATAAGTTAAATGATGAAAAATTACAACATTTTAGATCCTCATTATCAAAATTTGAAGGTTCACATAATTTCCATAATTATACAGTTGGTAAATCTTTTAAAGAATCAAGTTCTCGTAGATTTATGAAATCTTTAACAGTATCAGATCCTTTTATAATTGAAGGTACGGGTACAGAATGGGTATCAATTAAAATTCATGGTCAATCATTTATGTTACATCAAATTCGTAAAATGATTTCAATGGCAACTTATATAGTTAGAACTGGATGTCCATATTCAAGAATTGAAGAGAGTTTTACATCAATTAAATTAAATATTCCAAAAGCTCCTGCTTTAGGTTTACTTTTAGAAAATCCAGTTTTTGAAGGTTATAATCCAATGTTGGAAAAATTTGGTTATTCAAAAATTGAATTTGAAAAATATCAACAAGATATGGATTCATTTAAAATGAAATTTATTTATGATAAAATTTATGATGAAGAATTAAGAGAAAACTCATTTTATGGATTTTTTGCATTTATTGATAATTTAAAAAATAATGAAAATGAAAATGTCTTCAAATTTTTAAATTCAGATTTTGAATCTGGTAATATTGATAATGTTAAACCTGATGACGTTAAATTTGATAATGTTGATTAATGTATTATAGATAATAAATAAGAAACACCCTTATGTACCTTGATATGCAAATTTCTAACGACAGACTCTGAAAAAGTCTCTTAAAAGTCATGTATCCCTCCAGTTTCGTTTAGAGAAAGAGCAAAGATATTAATAATAAAATGAAATTAACATTTACCTACCCATGCATATACAATATAAAATTTCCATAAAATAACTTAAAAAAAGATAAAAATCTTATGGAAATAACATAATTCAAAAACAAGCTAACTAAGAAATTCAATTAAAGAATTTCACTAATAATCACTAAAGATAATCACTAAAGATAATCACTAAAGATAATCACTAAGGATTATTAAATTTATATCCAATTTTGAGCTGGTTTTTTAGTCTTTTTTGAATTATACATTTGTTGTTGTTGTAATTGATCAACTTTGTCATTTAAATCTAATGGATTAGATTTACCTTCAATTTGATTTGAAAGATTTAATGGTAAATTAGAATTAATTGGTAATGAAGATTGTTGATTTTGTTGATGTTGTTGTTGAGATTGATTAATTTGATCTAATACATGAGGATTTAATTGAGATGATTGATTTAAATAATTATTTTGTTGAACATTTGAAATTTGTGGTGATGAAGTTTGAATTTGATTACCTAACTGAGGATTAAGTGATTGATTATTAATATTTGGACTTTGATTATTTCCACTAATTTGATTATTGGTATTTTGAGTATTTTGTCCATTAGTGTTTTGTGCATTTTGATTTTGATTTTGATTTTGATCTTTTTGTTGTTCATTATCAATTAATTTTTGTTCTCTTTGTTTTTCTTGTTGAAATTTATATAACGTCCAATCAAAAACATAATCATATCTATAATTTTCTCTTTTAAATAAATCTCTAAATAATTTTCTTAAAAATGGATAATCGGGTTTATCTTCAAATCTTAAAGATTTAACATAATTCATATAATCTAAAAATTCTTTTGGTAAACCTTTTGTTAAAATATCATTTGGTGTTGTCATTTTTTTTTCCATAATTCTATCATATTTTTGTCTTTTAGTAGCAGCTTTTAAACCTTGCCATGGTAATGAACCTCTACAAAAATAAATTAAAACATAACCTAAACTTTCCAAATCATCTCTTCTCAGTTGTTCAATACCTAAATGAGTATTAACTGATGCATATCTTGCAGTACCAGTTAAATTTTTATTTTCTCTATAAGGAATATGTAAATGAGTTCTTGGATCTCTATATTTTTTAGCTAAACCAAAATCAATTACATTTACTTGACTACCTCTTCTACCAATCCCCATTAAAAAGTTATCAGGTTTAATATCCCTATGAATAAAACATCTTGCGTGAACATATTCAATTCTACAAATTAATTGATCAGCTAATAATAAAACAGTTTTATAAGTAAATTTTCTATTACAATAATTAAATAAATCTTCTAATGAAGGACCTAATAAATCAATTACCATTGCATTATAATCACATTCTGTTCCATACCATCTAACAAATGGAATACCAACTCCTCCACTTAAAGCTCTAATAACTTTTGCTTCATATTCTAATTGAGGATGTTTAGCTTTAACACTCTCTAATTTAATTGCAATTTCTTCACCACTAATAATATTAGTACCTAAATAAATATCACCAAATGATCCACCACCAATTTTTCTACCAATTCTATATCTTTTACCAACTCTTAAATCCATTATAAACTAATAACTGAACTAATAACTAAACTAATAAACAAATAAACTTCGTTTTAATGACTTTTTTATAACTTTCTTATATTACTTTGTTTTATATCACCAATATGTATTTCAAGATCTATATCCCTGAATGGAGATCCCACCAATTTGTAACACCAAAAAGGAAAATCTAAAAAAAAAAAAACACTCTAAAAGTTAAAAATTATGCTAAATGAAATCCTATTGATCTTAATTGGGTAATCTATCTGATCTCCCAATAAATAATATTCAATAGTGAACTGTATAAAAATGTGCTAAATAATATCAATGACTTGAAGTTAGACGTCTCTTGTTGATTATCACAAATGGGAAAAAAAAGGAAAAAATTTGATCAATCTCGCACAATTTTGTTGCCAGCTCTTTAAAAGAAATTTTTCCCTCACAGAACAGAAAAAGAAATTGTATGGGTGCACTGGTGTTGTGATGTTACACTTTATAAATAATGAAGAAGATGATGATGATGAAGAACAAGACACAAAATTAGATCCATGTAGTCAAAATAGTTAATGAAGTTAGTCTAATACACTATAAGACTTATTTACATAAATGATTAAGAATGGTAAAGGTAAAGGTATTGTTTGAATAAGAAATCTTAATATTTACCCTGTGTAATTTCGTCTCATTTTGATAAATAGCCAAAACAGTCCACAGAGGGTTTATTTAAAAATCGTGTAATACCTTCTTAAACACAATAGCAGTAATATAATGATAATAGATTACAATATAGAACAATATATTAAGTTATAATAGTGAATTAAAATAGGTAGTAAATTACTGAAATTAACAAGAAATTCAACAAAGTAAATAACAAGGAGACAAAATTAGAGACATAGATAAGACAGAAAAACTATTAGGGATAAATTAGAATTAAAAATATTAAAATTATTAAAAATTAAAAACAACACATTAAACTGTTAAAAAAGGTTCCCTATTATATTATATTATATTATTATCTGTATTATTAGTTGTATTATCGGTATTACTATTGGTTATTTGGATTGGTAATTATCATTGGATTGGTAATTATTGTTAGTGAGTGATGAATAGTGAATAGTTAATACGATTAAGTTTTATTAGAACCTGATTTTTTAAATTTATTAATAAATTTTTTGAAAAAATCATTCTTTTTAACTTCTTTTTCAACTTTATTTGAAGTTTTAGCAACTTCATTTTTAGCTTCTTCAACTTTATCTTTAGCTGATTCCATTAAACCATCTTTATCTTCAGTGGTAGCATCTTTAGTTTCACCTTCAATTTCTTTAATTGGTTCAGATTCTTTAACTTGTTCAATTTCATCTTTAATTGGTTCTTCAACTTTATCACCTTCAGTTTCAATTTCTTTGGTTGGTTCTTCAATTACATCTTTAACTGGTTCTTCAACTTTATCAGTCTCATCTTTAATTTCAGTTTCAACATCTTTAACTTCTGGTTCAGCTTCAGCTTCAATATCTTTAACTGGTTCTTCAGCTTTAGTTTCAGCAGTTTCAGCAGCATCAGTAATTTCTTCTTTTTTACTGTCAACTGATTCCTTTTTATCGTTTTCTTCATTTAAGAAGATTTTAGAAGCTCTTTTAACTCTATCTTTAATACCCATCTTTTACAAAAAAAAAAAAATTATATACAATTACTTATTATACAAAAGTACAGAATATATATATATAAATCTAGCAGAGAAAAAAAATTTTAAAAAAGGATAAAAATATGCCACTATTTATAGTTTCTAGAAACAATAACCATAAAAAAAAAATGACTTGACGAAATAGGATACCAAAACATAACAACAACAAAACGATTTTTTAATTTTGGAAAGAATAATAGAAGAATTTTCTAGATAAACAAGGCGATGTTTTTTTTTCAAAGGAGTTATATATACTTCTATAGTGGTAGTAGCATTTAAGTTCAGTGCTTATTTGCATTAATTAAGTAATAGATACTTAAGTTACGTGACTTTGCAATTTAAAACTGTTACCACGTCAAACAATTCTCAATCTAACACTAGAACGGCTGAGAAAAAAAAGGGCTGCAAAATGAGAGATGATGTTTTGATTTATCTCAATTAGTACTCTCCTTCACACATCAATAATGAACAACTCTCTAGTTATTAACATAAAACAGTTTGAAAACTCTTAATTAAAAAGGACAAGTTTTATGTTTATTATGTAATAATGATAACAAAGAAACCTTTGTTTTTCAAAAAAAAAAAATAGTTTAATCTAGAACGACTTCGTCAAAAAGGATAAAAAAAACCCAGACATCAGGCAATGCCTTTTTAAGACACCACAATTTTTAATATTGAAAATCATTCTCTGATTGTATTAACAGATTAACAGCTTAGATAATATCTGAGTTTGGTGTTCAAAATTAAGGGTTTTTTTTGGTACCTAACAACAACAACCAAATTTGTGTTTTATTATTGATAATTTAACTAAATTAAGTGATATTTTAGTACCTGAATAACGGTTGTTATGTGAGAACTTAAAATAATTGAATTTTTGCATATCAACTTGAAAATTCGTGATTAGCATGTCGCATTCTCTCTACTTGCAATTTCGTTCTACCTTAACTATAGCAGCTATCATAACTATAATATAACTATAATATAACTATATAAAAAAGTCGTGTAGTCTGAAACATTTTAAAAGACTCGAACAGGAAAAACTATTATCGCTCTGAGCCAGGGTAAAATATCGTGGTAGGAAAGTATGCTTAGACAAAATTTCCTTCAACACCTTCTTTGCCTGTTCATTTATTGATGAGTCTAAAACGTCCCATGATAATATCCATTACACGTTGCTCATCAGTACTGTCTCGACAATGCAAACACTTGTCTCACGCTGAAAAACATTATAGTGAGTAAATACGTAAGTAGGGTAAAATCTCAACTCATCTTCTAAATCTCGAAGATCAATTACACCCTTGTCTTTGATGTATGCTCTTTGATATATGCTAATTTCTAATGATTATTTAAGAATACAGCTATCATTACACTGGCAGCTAGTCGTAGTTGTTTAAATATATTTTACCTAGCTTTTCATCCCTAATCTTTCTTTCCTTTCATATGCGCAGCCTATTTAAGTACCCTTTGACCCTGTTATTTTATAGGCTTTTTCTCATATGTGAGATTAGTTAAGTTAGGAGTGAGAGATAGTATGAGAGAATGTGTGTCAGTCAACAGAGTATTTAACTGACTATTACTCACAACTTTCAATAAATCATTCAAAAATGTATAATAAAAATTAACTTTTAAAATCTTAATTGGGAAACTATCCTTGTGACAATTTTGTCCTTTAAACTTTAACCACTTTCCCTTTTAAGTGCTTTTGGAAAATTCTGAAAGGAACTCGGAACATTGCTCAATTTGGAAAATTTGAAAATGTTCCGACAAGTGATAATTCGTGTCAGGTGCTTGGTCATGTGACTGTCTATAAGTGAGAAATTTTGTATTCGCGTTTTCATTTAAAGTATAAACAAGAGAGAGAATTTTAAACATTACAATTTGTGTTAAGGACAAATTGTGAATCATTTCCAATTCTTTTGATTATGACTCCACTTACTAATTCAACTAATACTTATGAATCCAAATCACTAAGGTCCAAACAATCATTCCATGATTCCAAAAATATTTCTTCAACTGATGCCAAAAATGGTTCTTTAACTGATTCAAAAAGTGAATTCAATGGATCATTAATTTCAAATAATCCATTATCAATCCCAAATTCAAATAAAGTGAATTTATCTTTAAAAGATTTTGAAATTGGTAAAAAATTAGGTAAGGGGAAATTAGGTAAAGTTTATTGTGTTAAACATATTAAATCTGGTTTTATTTGTGCATTAAAAGTAATGAATAAAACTGATTTAATTAAATTTAAATTAGAAAAAAATTTAAGAAGAGAAATTGAAATTCAAATGAATTTAAATCATCCAAATATTATAAAATTATTTGGTTATTTCATTGATAAAAAAAATATTTATTTAATTATTGAATTTTCTATAAAGGGTGAATTATATTATCATTTGAAATTTCAAAAAAAATTTAATAATTCAATTGCATCATATTATACCTTCCAATTAACTAATTCTTTAATTTATTTACATTCTAAAAAAATTGTTCATAGAGATATTAAACCTGAAAATATTTTATTAGATTTAAATCATAATATTAAATTATCAGATTTTGGATGGTCAATAATTTTAAATAATAATTTAAAAAGGAAAACAATGTGTGGTACATTAGATTATTTACCACCAGAAATGATTGAAAATAAAGATCATGATTTTAATGTTGATTTATGGGCTTTAGGAATTTTAATTTATGAATTTTTAATTGGTAAACCTCCATTTGAACATTATGATAAAAATATTACTTTTAAAAAAATTGCTTCAATTGATTTAAAATTCCCAAATTTTATTAATTCTGATGCAAAAGATTTGATTATTAAATTATTGAAAAAAAATCCATTGGAGAGAATTTCCTTAGAAGAAGTTTTAAATCATCCTTGGTTAATTAATAATAAAAAATATTGGCCAGTTGTTAATTAAACCCCCACAATAGAATATAGAATTTACACAGATAAAGAGGAATAGAAGAGGAATAGAAGAGGAATAGAAGAGGAATAGAAGAGGAATAGACAAGAGGAATAGAAGAAATAGAAGACTAATAGAAAAATAGGAGAGGGAGAGGAAAGGTGAGAGAGAATAACGACTTACGAATACATTAATATACACGATCCTACCAGAATCTATCCTTCTTTAACCATTTGAGCTTTTTGTAATTCTTTTTGTTTTAACATTTCTTGTTGTCTAATTTTTAAAACTTGTTGTTGAAATAATTGTTGTTGAGCAGCATTATGTTGAGCAGTAACTAAAATTTCTTTCGATGGAGCTCTAACTTGATACATTTCACCAGAAATATTTGCTAAAGATTGAGTAATTGAATCATTTTCAATTCTTTTTGAATCAACATTAACTAATGCTGTTCTACCTTGTAATCCACCAATTGATCCAGAAATTGCTTGATTTGCTAATGTTTGATCATTTGATTGATTATTTGATTGATTACTACTTGAACTTGATCCATTAATAATTAATGCATTAGCATAAGATTCTCTCATATATAAAAATCTATGGCGATTTCTTGTAGGTAAAATAACTTTACGTTCTAATGGAGTTGGATGATTTTTACTTAATCCTTCTAATACTAAATATGTTTCTTCATCAGGATCTAATATTCTTTGATTAGAAAATTCATTATCATTTAATTGTTCGTTTTCTTTCCTTTGAATTGCTAATGCACTTGATGCTGCAATTTTTGCTTGATTCCTCTTTTGATATTGTTGTAATAATACATCATATGGTGCACTTCTACCTGGTACAGCTCTTTTAGCTCCCATAGAATGAGTTTTACAGGTTAATGAACGTGCACAAAATCCTCCATTTGGTAATGCAACTCCACATTGTTTTTCAACATCAACTGGCCCTTTAGCTTTACTAACCAGTTTAGTTTGTTTAATTTGTGATGGTTTTTTCTTTTTAACTGGTTTTTCAATAATCCCGCCGTTAGCTGCTGCTGCTGCCGCCGCTGCTGCAGCTGCTGCATTAGCTGCCTCTTTTTCCTTTTGAGTTTGAGATTTCTTATATTTCTTTTTAGGTTTACTTGGAGTTGTTGGTGCTGCTGGTGCTGGTGTATTATTTCTTGAACTATCAACTGAAGAAGCTTCGATTTCAACTTTAGCCTTTCTTTTCCTTAATGGTACATCATCATCATTTAAAGAATTTGAAACTGCATTCCCATTACCATTGCTGTTACTATTACTATTACTACTATTACTGTTATGACTATTATTATTTTGATTCTTTTTTGGTCTCATTTTACAAATTTTATAATGAGTTTCTAAACTTTGGATACCAATGGGACGAGAACAAGTATTACAGATTTTATATTTAATAACACTATCAAGTTTTGGTATTTGATTTTTAATTATATTTGGTTCAATAATTAATTTCTTATCTAAAAATGTTCCCAAATCTTTCCAAACAATATTTTTTGAATCCGGATTAAGGGAATCTAATTGGTCGATGGTAATAGTCTTTGACTTTGCCATATGTTTAAATGATTGTCTATTAGATTTTAATAGATTATTTTTTTAATCAATGAGGGATGATTGATATTTTCAACTTCTTTAATACCAATCGATAACAAATTTTCGCGATATTTTTCTCTCCCTAAAGAGACCACTCAAAAAGATTACTTAGAAAAAGGTACCACATCATGAATTACATAATTAGGGAGTAAAGTATAAGTGAAGTCATTATATGTCAATATTGAACTGTATCATTATATGAACATATATTTTGATACTACTACAACATTTTTAACTGGAGGAAAAAGGACAACACACTCCCTAAACTCCCTTTAACCACAATATAACATATAGATGTATTACAAATTTTAACAACTAAGGAACTAGCCATTTGTGCCTTATAACACTAATTCTCTACAAATTTCACATAGTAAACAATTCACCTCATCACTCAGATGAACTAGAGTTGTATATCATAGTTTCAACGTTTACAAAACCAATAATTATATTTCACAAAATACATCTCTCATGAAACTCTAAAAGCAAAAAACTTCAAGACCTTCATAGAATTCAGAATCTTAAAGTTCTTGATCAAGCGTTTAAAAAAGATATAAGAGAGAGTAAAACCGATATAGTTCGTGAAATAAATATTATGGATAAAAAAATTATGGATTTTTATAAATATATACATTATAGATTTAATAATATAGAAGAAGGACGTGTGAAATTTAAAAGGAACTTATTTCAATTCTTTAGTAGAGGTGGTAGAAGAGATGTAAGAGGTAATTACTAAGTTTTAAATTAATAACGTTTTGTTTTAATATTGTGTGTCTCACGTGACCTCTATTAATTAAACAAAAGAAGATAAAAGAATTGTTTTAGGATAATTATGATTAGAATAGAATTGTTTTACTTATTTAGATACTACTGATTACTTTATAATTTTAATGATTGTAATGAACATTAGTCAAAGTAATAAAATTTCTTAGATCTCTGTGATAAGGGACTTACTACCCAATTAAGATAGTTGACGCGATAACCAAATCAGTACATAAAGACGATCGAAAGATTGAAAAAAACTTTTTCTGATTGATTGCAAATTTATTATAGATATAGATAAAGATGAAAGTATTAGTTACTGGAGCCAGTGGATTCATTGCTACACATTTAGTTGGATTATTAGATAAAGAAGGGTATGAGATTATTGGAACTGTTAGATCAAAAGAAAAAGGTGAAAAATTATCAAAAGCATTTAAAAATTTTAAATATGAAATTGTCAAAAATATGACAGAATCAGGTAGTTTTGATAAGGTTATTCAAAATAATGACTTTAAAATCATTTATCATACTGCATGTCCTTTTTTTTATGATACAACTGATCCTGAAAATGATTTAGTTATACCAGCAATAAAAGGTACTGAAAATATTTTTAATAGTATAATTAAATATGGGAAAACAATTGAAAAAGTTGTTTTAACTTCAAGTGATGCCGCTATTTATTCAGCTGAAGGTGAACAAGACAATACACAGTTTTTCAATGAACAATCATGGAATGATATTAGTTATGAAGATGCAATTAAAAATGGTATTTATGCATATTATGGGGCTAAATCATTCGCTGAAAAGAAAGCATGGGAAATTAAAAACTTAAAATTACCTGAAGTTAAATTAATTGCAGTTAATCCAGTTTATGTGTTTGGTCCCCAATATTTTGAAAATGATTCAAAGGGTAAATTAAATACTTCAAATGAATTAATTAATGATTTATTAAAATTAACTGAAGATAATTTTGGTTCAAATTTTGAAAATTTAGCTGGTGGGTACGTTGATGTTAGAGATATTGCTAAAGCTCATTTAATTGCTGCCACTAATGAAAATTGTGAAGGTAAAAGATTATTCTGTTATGGTGGTAAATTTAGTGTACAAATGATTTTAGATATTATTAATGAACATTATCCAAAATTAAATTTACCAAAGGGTAAAACTGGTAGTGGATCAGATGATATTAAAGTTTTATGTAACACCAGTAATGAAGAAACTTTAAAATTATTAAATTTTGAATTTACCAAATTAGATAAAATTGTAATTGATGTTGTTGATCAAATTTTAAGAAATAACAATGATTTAAAATCTAGAATATAAGAACAGTTTTTCTTTCTTCTGTAGAGAAATTAAAATGAATACTATTTTCGCCGATCTATGCACCAAAGTTCTAAATCTGGTATCAGTAACGTCAAGTCACTTCTCCATGTTATTCACCCCCATCTCATCTCTCCAAAAAAAATGTAAAACGGTTAGCCTCTCAAAACCACTCCATTTTTTTCTGCACTCCAGCCACTTACTTAAGACACCATTATTGGTAAAACAACAACCAACAACTAAGATTGGAAAGTTTAATTTCTTTATTATCCAATAAAAAGTTATTTTTTAATGTTTTAGCCCTCTTCTGTTTAAAAGCCTGTATTTATTTTAGTTTATTTAACATTTTAGCTGTTTTACTGGTAAATTAGTTACTTCGCTTCTGAAAATTTCATAAATTTCGTACTTAAAAGCAGAGAAAGAGGATAATTCACCCAGAGTTGTTTATATGATTCAACGTTGCGTAAAAGTGGTTTATTACAAACGGTAATAATCTTTTCATCTGACCATTTCCACACTAAACTAAAACTTGCCACCAAATTTGATTTTGTCACAATGAATAAGTTTTTCCGCAAGATTTTCCAAAGCGATGGCTTTAAAGAGTTTCTCCAGTGATGGTTTTAAAGAATTTTTCCAGTGATTCCAATTACAATTTCAAATTCCCTCTTTTCATGCATAATTAGTTATTAATTGTCGGTCTATTAATTTAATTAATAATAATAACAATATTATTATTAACTAATTTCTAAAAGATTATTATGTTTACACTTTTATTGCCTTGATAATAATAAATGACACACAAAGACTCCACCAAAGTCACTGATTTCTGGGATAAAGCCAAACAATAAAAGAATGGGGATAAACAATAAAAATCGATAAAGGTTAATAACCAATAGTATCTATAGAATGACAAATAAATTCCTCCCATTTTTAGTAATCGTCGTGTACTAAATATTAAAATAGAAGAAAAAAAAAGAAAAACACCGCAAAAACTATATTCCGTAAGCCTAGAAACTATTCCTTCAAAAAACTGGTTATGAAATGAGATCTTTTTAACTTTTAGAGTCAAACTTTTGACATATTTTAATCTAATTTATATTGTATTTATGAGCAATTACTCTCCCATGCTAACATATGCTTAATATATAAGACAATAACTTTGTAATAAACTTATAAACACTTTCTATTCTCAAACATAAAAGAAAAGCTGGTGGCTTACTAAAAAGTAGGAAAAAAATTTTTAGCCGGATTATTTCTGACAAGCTCGGGAAAACCTCTAATTCGAAAGGCATCTAGTTCACCCCCTCCTAAAAAAATAATTCTCCAGATTGTCTCCTAAAGAAAAGGCGTGGGGTTAACTATGTTGAAAGTTTTTTCCATCCCACCGTTTCAAAATTATTTTAGGGGGAGTTACAGTATAAGGACAAAAACTATAAATACCCTTTGATATTCCTCTTTTCTTTTCTTTTCTTTTCTTTTCTTTTATTATTTTATTTTAATATCATTAGTTTTAATTAACTTTTTTTTTAGTTTAACAATGCTTGATCTTAAAAATAACAATTTCTTAAAAAAATTTATTGATCATGAACAAAAAGGTTCAGGATCTTCTAAAATGGGTATAGTAGTTGGTGCATTTGCTGCATTTGCTGGTATTTTATTCGGTTATGATACTGGTACTATTTCTGGTATTTTAGCTATGGATTATGTTTTAGAAACTTTCCCAGCTAATCATAAATCTTTTACTTCAAGTGATAAATCTTTAATCGTTTCAATTTTATCAGTTGGTACCTTTTTCGGTTCATTAATTGCTCCTGTTTTTGGTGATAGAATTGGTAGAAAATGGACTATTATTTTATCTGTTTTAGTTGTCTTCAATGTTGGTATTATTTTACAAGTTGCTTCAACTTCAATTGGTTTATTATGTGCTGGAAGAGCAATTGCAGGTTTTGGTGTTGGTTTAATTTCTTCAAATATTCCTTTATATCAATCAGAAACTGTTCCAAAATGGATTAGAGGAGCAGTTGTTTCAGGTTATCAGTGGGCGATTACTATTGGTTTATTTATTGCTGCTTGTGTTAATCAAGGTACTAGAAAAAGAAATGATTCAGGTTCTTATAGAATTCCAATTGCAATTCAATTTTTGTGGGCTTTAATTATTGGTATTGGTATGTTTTTCTTACCTGAATCTCCAAGATTTTATATTTCTGTTAATAAAGAATTTGAAGCTAAGAGATCTTTAAGTACTTTAAGAGGTTTACCAGTTGATCATCCAGAATTAACGGCTGAATATGATGAAATCAAAGCTAATTTTGATTACGAATCATCTGCTTCCAAAGAACACGGTTGGTTATCTGTTTTCTCAACCAAACATCAACAATTAAAGAGATTAATGACTGGTGTTTGGTTACAAGCTTTCCAACAATTAACTGGTGTTAATTTTATTTTCTATTTTGGTACTACTTTCTTCAATAGTGCTGGTGTTCAAGGTTTTACTGTTAGTTTAGCTACTAATATTGTTAATGTTGGTATGACTATTCCAGGTATTTTCTTAATTGAAATTTTAGGTAGAAGAAAATTATTATTAGGTGGTGCTGTTTGTATGGCAGTTTCTCAATTAATTATTGCTATTGTTGGTACTGCAAGTGACAGTGATTCAGCTAATAAAGTTTTAATTGCATTTAGTTGTATTTTCATTGCTAGTTTTGCTTCTACTTTCGGTCCAACTTGTTGGGTTGTCATTGGTGAAATCTTCCCATTAACTACTAGAGCTAAATCAATTGCTATTTCAACAGCTTCAAATTGGTTATGGAATTGGGCTATTGCTTATGCTACTCCATATATGGTTGATTCAGGTCCAGGTAATGCTGACTTAGGTTCAAAAGTTTTCTTCATTTGGGGTGGATTTAACGCCATTTGTTTCTTCTTCGTTTACTTTTTAATTTATGAAACCGCTGGTTTAAGTTTAGAAGAAGCTGATGAATTATATGAAAATGTTCCTCATGCTTGGAATTCATCTAGCTTTGTCCCATCAGGTTTGAAATTTAAAGAGACTATGGATGAAAAAACTCAAATTGAAAATATTGAAGGTGAATTGATGAAAGAACAAGGATCTGCTGAAGAATCTGTTTAATAATTTATGATTTATTTTAATTATTTATGAATGCATGATATAGATTTTTTACTTACTCTCTTCTAACTCTCTCCGTACTCTTCTTCCTTTCCTTCTTTCTTTCTTTCTGTGTTTTACATGGATTAGAGATCTTCCGAAAACAGAATTACGAATAAATATATATACATATTACTTACCAACTGAAAGATTCAGTATGCAAATATACTTCTTCCACTTGTGCAGAATCACTAAGTACAAAACTTTGAAACCTTGAAACAACATTACATACGTCAAATTTCATTTGATCACTCCCAGAAGAAACAAACATGTTTCTCTTTTTCAATTCAAATCTTAACCCAATTAATAATTCTCTTATATCTGGTCTGCAATAATTAATACTTAATGATCCAGGATTACTTGTATCGATACCCTTTTCAATTGCTTGTTTGTTCTGCTCTATCATTGGAGATTTTTGACAAACATAAATATTGATATTTACAAAATCATAATTATTACAACTTAATAATTCACTTTTAACCCATTCAATATCTTCAATATATCTTACAATCCAAATAAACTCGATTTGTTTGGTAGTTACATTCTTACCACTTGAAATTTTACTAACTAAATCTAATAAAAATGATAATGTAGCAGTAATACCTGAACCAGTGGAAATTAAAACAACTTTATCAAAACTGTTATGATCTCTTGAACTACCTCCATATGGACCATCAATATAAACATCTTTAGTTATATAATCATTACTTGTATAATTTTCGATCTCTTTATATAATTTATCAGTTAATCCTTTCTTTGGTACAACAATAAATTTTAAATCATTATGCTTGGTATTATTCCCTTCAGAAACTTCTTCAAAATTTTCAAATTCCTGTTGTTTCAGCTCACTTATTGGTAGTTCGGGAACATTAACTATTGAAAATGGATGATTATCAAGAATTTTTGATTTAAATCTTATAAATAAATGTTGTCCAGGATTCCATTTAATAGCATTCTTTTCATTTGGAATATTAATTTCAAACGCTTTTGATCCAGGTAACTTGAAAATTTTAGCCCTTTTAGATTTTAAAAACAATGAATTTGGTTTAAAACAAGTTTTAACTAATAATCTATAAAATAATTGTCCAAACCAAAATGCGATTGCTGTATACATGTAATTTTGTGTATTCAATGAAAAATTAATATGCCAAAATAAAGTTGCAACATATCCAGCACCTAAAATCCAATGAACATGCCAAAATATTTCATAAAAATGTTTCCTGATAATTGATTTAGATAATGTACAAAGTAAAATTAATAAAACTAATGGAACAATCCCACTATACCAATAAAAATCATCAAATTGAATTGAAAGATTATTATAGCCTCCTTCAGCTTGTGCTTGATACATAAATCCAATAGTATGTATAAGTGCTAAAATTAATGATGAAACTCCAATAAATTGATGAATATAATTCAATTTTTCATAACTAATTCCAGTAACCAATGTTATAAAATTGGTTTTACCTCCTAAAATATAAATAAATGGAGTTAATGCAGTAGCCATTATACCTCCTCTGATAGCTAATGGTGGTGAACCAAATCCGGCACATCCTCTATACCAAAAATGTGGAACAAATATCCATAAACTTAAATAAAGTATTGAAAAAATTAAAAATATAGAATTTCCAGCTGACGGTGGTAATGATGTATAATAACTTAATCTTGACGGTGTTGACATATAACCAAAGTATCTTAAATGACCAGCAATTGAATCAGCAAAATCATCAACCCAATTGGTTTTACCATTAACCCTATATCGAAGATCTCTATTTTTATAATAAAGATTTTTAAGCCCAGTAAATATTATAAATGCACAACCAAAATATATAGTATAATATCCATATTTAGCTTGAGCAACCCATGGTACTTGAGCTTGGGATTCTGTTCCATATGCACTATACTGACTGCTATTTGCATCTTTAAGACAATCAAGTCCTTTGTAAGTAACTGTCATAATTCTTATATTATGTATAATATACTCTGTTTACAAACAAACGCACCAAAACTAAAAAACGAAAGTCCCCCACAAAATAACAATTCCCGAAACCAAAAATAAAACTTATTGAACTTGCTTCCAGGTTTTTTTTAGTTGAAGTTTTCAATTTTAACTTCAAATACAGCGATACCTACTGCCTTTATTTATTTTTCACAAGGAATATAAAATGAAATAAATAATTAAAAATTATCCAATTTCTCATCGACTTACCCAATTTGACAATTATAAATGCTCAAATTATCTCAGATCTCAAATCGAATTGTGGTTACTAAATCTGCTCAATCCTAGTATTACTAAACTAATTACATTAATATGCTCAAAAACTTCTCCAAATCAAATATTTTATAAGTTTTGTTATATAAATTGGAGAATTAACTGCCCCTGATTCCAAAATTATCATTTAAAACTTCTCATAGAGAGAGAAAAATTTTCAAGATATTGTGCGGCGTAAAGACTTGTGAAATCAATATTACATAACTCATTAATTTTATTAAACTTCCCTAACTATATATATATATTACAATGAAACATCTGATCTTAATTGTTTCAACATTGTTTGTGCTCTCATCATAGTACTATCTGAATGAATGGATGTAGCACTATAGTTACCTCCTTTACGTTTGGTTAATCTTCTCTTTAAATCATTAACACTATCATATTGTTTATTGGATTCGGATTCATTTTCATTTTCATAATTCTCATTATTAAAATTACTACCTTCAATTCCGATTGGTGAATCTGATTCATTATTTGAAAATTCACTTTGAACTGATAATTGAGATGCATTCTTCGAATTAGGAAATAATACTTGAAGTGGTTTATCTAATGATGTAGATGAATAAAAGGATAATGCCTTTTGTCTTCTTAATGATGAACTACTAGATTTATAAGTTAATGCACTTGATTTAAGTTTTTCAAGTAATGAATCCATAACACTTTCTTTATCATCGTCATCATTATCAACATCATCATCATCATCATCGTCACCTCCTTCATTATCTTCACTATTTTCATTATCAATACTATCTTTAGCAGTAGTATCATCATCTCCTCTTTCACTATCAATACTATCTTCTTGACTATCTTCTCCCTTTAATCTCTTCTGCCTATTTGCTTTACTATTTTCAATAATCATTTTTCTTGCATCAATTGCATTTTGTTCTTCTTCCTTTTGAATATTTTCAATATGTGCTCTCTTAAATTCTTGAATAAAATTTGAAAATTTTTCATAAAATGAATTACGACTATATGAATCCTTTATATTTTCACCAAAATAGATCATTAATGAATTATGTTCATTAACTGTTTTCTTTAAATGATTTTTTAAAATTGAAACTTTAATTTTAGCATTCTCAATTGGTGCTTTAATTTTATCTAATATTTTATCATCTGGATGGAATAATGTGAAATCACTTAAATTACCTCTTTCAATCGACAGAACCACTCCACTAATTAAATTTTCAAATTCCCCACAATCAGTTTCAATTTGTTCAATGGAGATAGTTTGCAAATGAGTTAAGATATTTAATTCATCAACGAATGAACCATATTCTGGGAATGTATTTCTAATAATTTTTTCAATATAATGTAAAAAATTCATTGAATTGCTGTCATCCTTCATAAATTTTAATCTTTGTAAAGTACCTAATTTAAACCCTAATGCTCTTTTAGAATCTTCATTCATAAAATTTCCAACTGATCTAATTATACCTAAAACATGTTTTAATGATTCAGAATTTCTAATACTTTTATTAACATCATCAATTAATCTCAATTTCCTTGATAAATCTAAATAATTTTGACCGTAAGTATGAACAAGTAAAAGTGCTCTAGATCTTGATTTCCAATAATGACGTAAATTAAAACATAATTCCAAATAAATCCTATCAGGTCTTTCTAATTCATATGGATCATTTTTAGGTACCAGTGAATTATCTGAAACATCTCTCAGATAAGGTTTGAAATTTCTAATTAAAGTTTCATTTATTTCAGATAATGAATCATTATTAAAAAATTCTAAAACAGTCAAATTTTCCATAATTTCTTTATCACAATTAACTACCTTATTAACTAACTCGTCAACATCTAATGATCCAAACATATGAAGGTTAATACCAAATTGTTGAGCAAGATCTCTAGGCAATAATGATAATTTTTTACTTGGAGCTTCCAGTAAATCTTTACGTTTTTTAATGGCTGATGTTTTAGCAATAAATTTTTTCTCAACTTCTTCAAGAATACCCTTTTGTTGTAATTGTTCAGATAACTTTGAGTGTTCAATATCTGACCAAAAAGTTTGATCAATATCATCAATTCTATCCCAGTGCATTTGTTTTAATTTAGATTTTGGTTTAATTGATGGAATGGTAAACTTAGGTTCAATAATTATCAGATTATCGGGTGTAGCAGAAGCTGATCTATAAACATCAGTTGGAATAGGACCAACTGGCGGTGGTGGTGGTGGTGGAACTGGAGTACTTGATCTACTTCCTGGTAAAGAAAAATCTGGAAGTGGTGGTGGAGGCGGTGGTGGCACTGACAGTGAACCTGATGATTTTTCTAAAAATTGAGGAACTGGTGGAGGTGGCGGCGGTGGTCGTGGTGGAGTTGTTGATAATCCAGTAGATGCTTTTGTAACTTCCTTTTGAAGAAAATTAGGCACTGGTGGTGGAGGTGGTGGCGGTAAACTTGCTGGTGGTGTACTATTATTACCCAGAAATGAAGGAATTGGAGGTTGTGGAGGTTGTGGTGATGATACCTTTGAAGATGATTTGACAACATGAGCTGGTGAAGCATTTAAAGATTTTAAAAAATGAGGTACTGGTGGTGGAATTGGTGGTGGAATTGGTGATGGAATTGATGATGGAATCGATATTGAATTACCAGGATTAACTGAACTATCCAATGGCGTAGGTACTGTTGTAGAAGTTAAACTATATGATTCTATAGCTGAAGGATTAATTGATGATGATAAAGGTCTTTGAATTGAAATTTCAGCTTTATCTTCCCCTCTCGGTCCCTCAGATAATGTAACAGTACTTGATCTTGCACTAGCTTGAATTGGACTAAAATCAAAGTCATCAAATTTAGGAAATACTGGTGGTGGTGTAGGTGGTCGTGGGGTATTAAATTTAACATTATTATCTTTTAACTTACCAATTGTTCCATTTCCAGAATCTTTTGAAATTTGATCATTATTCTTAAAATCGACACCATTATTGGAATTACCAGCATATTTCAGTTGTTTTGGATCCTTAATTACTATTGGATTCATTTCACTTCCTTTATTGAATTTACTCTGGAGCTCATCAATCATAACATTTCTGCCGCCTGTCACTTTAATTGGTTTAACCATTGGTTGTTGTTCTTGTTGTTGCTCTTCCTTTGATTCTTTTAATACTAAATTTTCATTCTTCAAATCTTTTATAAGTTTCTCTTGTTCAGCAATTTTACCAGCACTCAATAAATTTTCACCTTTTAAAAATTCTATATCTTCACTTAAATTCTTTATTGATAAATCATTTTGAAATTTTGATAATTTTGATTTTAATAATTTGTTCTGATTCTTTAGTTCATCATTTGTAATTAAAATAGTTTTCAATTTTTCATCTCTATTTAGAAATTTTTCAAATGTTGAATTAACTGTAGATTCCGGGTCTTTATTATTATTATCAATTGCTTCAGTAAAAATATTTTGAATAACAATAGAAATCAATTTCATAAATTTTTGAACTTCTTCATTTGATCTACCAGTATCTTTTAAAATCATTAACTTACTTAAGACTGATTTTAAGTCACTTTCAATTAATAAATCCTTTGATAAATACTCTTGTTTCAATAAATTAAATACTCCATCAATATCTTTTTTCTCGTAATCATCAATGTGTTCATCCAAGTCAATATCTTTTGATTGCACAACATCATTACCAATATCATTATCATTATTATTATCATTATCATTATCATTATCACTATTTTCAATCTCTTCACTATCAGCTTTTATATCATGTTCATAATCCTCAATTCCAAAAAATGCATTATAATCGTCTTCACCATAATCTTCATACTTATTAATTTCTTCATCAATCCTAGCATCATTGATAATTTTTAATTTGTCAAAGATCTTATCAACTCTTGATTCTCCTAATTCTCTTCTAATTGTAATTCTTAAATTAATCAGTTTAGCTTTATCGACGATTGAATTAATTAACAATAATGTAGTTAAGCAATAGTTCTTCAAACTACTACTACTAGTAACTTTTGAAATATGATCCCCAATAAAATATTTATCTAAAAAGGCTTCAAATGATCCTAACCATGGTTGAAATCTAATATAATCTCCCATTTGATCTTGTAATGCTTGCATACTTTCCAAAATTAATGGTAAAGAATCATTATCTTGATTATATGAAATAAAAATCAATACTTCAGTAACTAATATCCTAGTTGCTAATCTTGGTGAAGTTAGTGAAAAACAAATTGATTTAATTATATGTAATTTATTAGCATAACCACTAAAAATAAATTCATTTCCATTGCTACCGACAGTAGCATTTTCATCAACATTTAATTCCTCCTCTTCATTTATACTAGAAAATCCATTATACAGTTGACTAACAATAATCTTTAAACACATAATTATAAGGTATTCTCTATCAAATTCTTCATTAGATTTAATACTTTTCTTGTTGATTCTTGACAATATAACTGATAATGCAGCATCACCTTGAGAACAAATGAAAATCTTGGTCCATTCTTTACAATCATGGTTTTTTTCTGCAACTGATAATCTCTTATATAACCGTTTATAATCTTTGGAATTTAACTTACCTCCAAGTATCTTAGATACAAACCACTCTGGCGTTCCCTCTTTAACTTTTCTTTTCATGCTTTTACCAATCAATCCAAAACTACTAGATCCTCCTATACCTTGTGCTGAGCTTATTCCTGTGACTGATCCTGCTATTGAGGTTGACCCTGAACCAAAACTCCATGAATTTTGAACATTCGAACTCTCTAAATCACTATTATTAGTCATAGTTTTTCTAAAAGTAGATTCAACTTCCTCATGATTATTATTATTGTCATCTTGACTTGTTCTGGTTATTGTCCTATGCAACATTTTCTTTAAATCAAAATTTATATTTGTTTCACTTTCTCTTAGCAATAATTCCCATTTTCTTTTGGTTGATTGTTCTCTCAATTTTTGCATTGCTTTGTCAGAGAATGCTCTAATACTTAATAATCTTTCAAATAATTGATCAACAACATTTGGTTCAGGTGGTTGGTTTATATTAGAAGCAAAATTGCTAAATGATTGAAGTACATGACTAGGTGAAGAAACTGTAACTGGTTGTGTTGATAATGAAGAACTTTTGGGTATTGTATTAGATGACCTATTTGAACTTGAATTAGATAATTTTCTTACTCTGTTATTCAGTTGCAAAGGTGGTTTTTCATCATCAATTAATGAAGTTTTAGATTCCAGGTACATTTGATTTAATTGACTCTTTTGTATGCTTGAATTTCTTGAAATTTTCCCAATTCTTGAAATTGGTGGAGGCATACTACTTAAATCTTCATTAGATAATCCATAACCAGCTAAATTCAAACCAACTTGTGCTAAACCTGGATATGTTTCGGTACTAGCATTCCTTAAAGGTGGGGGTTTGGGATCTAACAGATGTAGACTTACAGCTGATCCACTTGTTGCACTATTATTTCTATAATCAAGGGAATACATTGGACTTTGTATATGATATAATCTATCATTAGATGAATTGGAACCAGTTGAAACTTTCCTTGGTGTAGGTTCATGATATGCATTATGATTATGATTATGTGCATCAGAAGTCCCTCGTAAATGCATCACATGTGTTGGTTCTTTGGCACTTGTGATCTTATCATATTCAATAGCTTGAAAACTATCCTTATCTGGACTATTCCTTGATTTCTTATGGTCATCTTCTTCATAATTTGAAGATGAATTGAGGGAATTAAAATTCAATATGGATGATGACTTCGTAAGTTTCTTCATTCCTTTGAAAAACATATTAGGCCCCTTGGGCGACGATCGTGACTCTTCGTCTGGTGGCATCTGTATCCCCAATTTTACTTTGTCTTTGTGATCACGAGTATCAATTGAGGTTTCAGATTTTGTCTTTACAATTTCGCGTCTCTTGATCTAGAGTAAGAAAGGTGAGATGATGCAGAATTCTAACATAAAGCAAAGAGAAGAATTGGTATAGAATTCGCCATATAATTAACGTGTAATCAAATGATCTTGAATCAGGTAAGGGTATGTAAAAACCTAGTCCAAAAAAAAATTGGTTTCTTCCAAGAATTAGTACCAGTATTATCTTACGATCTTGACTGCCCCCACACAGACTATTAACGTACTTTAATTCATTAACCTATCATCCGATTTATTCCAAACTTATAAATTATATTACCCTTCTGAACTTCTTACAAATTAAGTAGTATCATTAACTACTCTCACAGTCCTTAACTATTGGAGATCTTCACTTCCGCTGATGATTCTGAGATTTTTGATATAGAAAATAATTTATACGTAACCGCGAATTTTTGTTTACATTATAAAGCACCATAAAGGGCCTCTGTCTAAAGGAAGATATATAGATGAAAGATATAGGGGATAAGAGGCAAGCGTCTATATCAAGTTTCTTTAGTAAGAGAGTTGTTACTACAGAACGTAAAGTTGTACCAATGACTACTCCTGAGAAAGTAAATTTACTTAGATCTGATTCAGTTTTATCAAAAGCGAACACTAACAGCGGGTTTGATGAATTTGGTAGTTCTGATACATCATTTGATTCACCAGAAGTCAATAACTTTAAAAATCCACTATTAGAACGTAATGTATTAACCAAATCAAATAAAGGTTTTAAAAAGGTTATGGTTGATTTAACCAATAGCGCTAAAAGTGAAGATACGGGTAGAAAAAGGGAACACGATTCATTATTAGATAGTTTAACTGCAATGGGTAATAATAAAAGGTTTAGACCTAATTTCAGCAAACCTAAAGTTGAGAAAGATAGTAGTAATGATGTAGAGTTAAGTAAAGAACAAGCACTGGTAATTTCACAAGTTGTTGATAAGAAACGAAATGTATTTTATACTGGTAGTGCTGGTACTGGTAAATCTGTTGTTCTTAGAGAATTGGTTAAACGTTTAAATAATAAATATGGATATTCTTCTGTTGGTGTTACAGCTTCAACTGGTTTAGCCGCTTGTAATATTGGTGGACAAACATTACATAGATTTTTAGGAATTGGATTAGGTAACGGTGAACCAAAAGCTTTAGCAAAAAACATTAAAGGTAAAGCACTTACCCTTAAAAAATGGAAAACTTTAAAAGTTTTAATTATTGATGAAATTTCAATGATTGATGGTCAATTATTTGCAAAATTAGAAGAATTGGGTAGAATAGTTAGAGAAAATAATCGTCCTTTTGGTGGTATTCAAATTGTTTGTACTGGGGATTTTTTCCAATTGCCTCCTGTTGGTAAACAACAACAAGCTAAATATTGTTTTGAAGTTCCAGAATGGTCTAGAGTTATTGAAAAAACTATCTTATTAACTAAAGTTTTCAGACAAAGTGGAGATATTGAATTAATTGATATGTTAAATGCTTTAAGATTTGGCAGTATGGAAAGTCATATCATCGAAAAATTTTCAAAACTACAAAGAGCAAGAAAATATGAAGATGGAATTGAACCAACAGAATTATTCCCAACTAGGGAAGAAGTTAAAAGAGCGAATAACAAAAGATTGGAAGGAATTAATGCTAAGGGGTGTGTTTTCAAAGCTGAAGATAAAACCTATGATCAATTTGATAGCAAATTATTAGAGAATTTGATGTGTGAAGAAATTTTAGTTTTAAAACCTGGAGCTCAAGTGATGTATTTAAAAAATCGTGATGAAAATATTGTTAATGGATCAATTGGTAAAGTAGTTTTTTTCACTACTCCTGAATTATTTATTAAAATTCAAGATATTTATTCAGATTTATTCATTCATGATAATGAAATTTTAAAAGAAGTTTTATTAATTAATGGTAAAATTAATAAAATTGAAGAATTTTCAAAGGAAGAAAGGATTATTTATGATTCAATTCCACCTGAAAGACAACCTAAAGTGGATGCATTAATCAAAGAAGCTCAATTAGATACTGATAAAGTTTGTCCTGTAGTAAACTTTAAAGATAAAAATGGTATTGATACATTAATTTACGTTAAACCAGAAGAATTTTCTATTGAAATTGGAGGTGGAACAAATAAGAAACGTGAAATTTCAAGAACTCAATTACCTTTATTATTATCATGGGCCATGTCAATCCATAAAGCTCAAGGTCAAACCATTCAAAGATTAAGAGTTGATTTAAGAAGAATTTTTGAAAAAGGTCAAGTTTATGTTGCATTATCAAGAGCTGTTAATAAAGAAAATTTAGAGATTAGAAATTTTGACCCTAAGAAAATCCTTGCAAGTGACAAAGTCAAAGAATTTTATTCTACATTGGAAACATTCTAAGCATTAAAATAATGCATAAAATCAATTAAATTTAATAGTAGCAAAAAAAATATTTTTTTGGGTAATGATCAAAAAAAGAATTATTCATCATATTTATAAATCGAGTAATGTAGAGTAGCATTTTTTTTCTTAGACACTCTCTATTCCGCACCAAAAATTTTCAGAAAAGAATTACAAATGTTTAATTCTGAAGCAAAACTGAAGTCAGACTTAGGTCATAACGGATTCCCAGTGACTCTTAGTTACTTCACTGGTCTTCCGGATCCTAATACCATTCAAAATGCTTCTCTTACAGTGATTTTTAAATCATTAATGAAGAAAGATGCAACAACAAAGGAAAGATCGTTAACTGACTTAAGTATGATTTTTAATGAAGAAGACAGCAAATATCAATTAAATGATGAATTGATAATTCAAGCTTGGATTCAATTATTCCCCAAATTAGCATTTGATAATTCTAGAACAGTCAGATTATTAACTATAAAGATCCAAAATGGATTTCTTCAATTACTTGGAGGTAAATCATTCTCGAAATATTTAAAGAGTTCATTACCTATATGGCTAAGTTTAGTGTTTGATGGTGATAAACAAGTTTCTTCAGCTGCTTATAATCTGTTGCTTGATAGTTTTGGTAATGATAAATCAAGAGTTGATACAAAAATTTGGGAGATTTTCAATAGTGAGATTTTACAATTTATTGAATCAAGTATTTTCTATGAAACTAAAAAGTCTTTAAGTGATGAAAGAAGTACTACTGATGCTGATGCTGTTTCTAAACATGAAAGAGTGGTTAATGGTAGTTTGAATTTACTTAACAAAGTGGTAATATTAATCAATCAAGGTTCAGAAATTGATTATAAATTTGATGATATACTAGAGAATGATTTATTGTGGGAATTTATGTCACTGAGCTTTTCAATTAAAACTTTTAATTCTTCAATATCACTTACATATCTCAAATTAATCAAATCCATTTTCCAAGAAAATCAATCAGAAAAGGGTAATCAAAACAAATTTTGTGAAAATTTATCAAGTTCAAGAAGTTTATTTAAACATGTTCTGAAAAGATTTTTAAAAAATATAAAACTAAAATCAACAAATTCTTCACAATCAATTATTTATGGTACTATAATTTTGCAATTCTGGGGTACATTAATAAATTTAACTAGATTTAGTTCTTTGGAAGGTAAAAAGAGAGCTAAAGAAAATTTTTGGGATATTAGCAGTAATGGAGAATCAAGATTAGTTGATTACATTCGTTTAGGACCATGTAATGTGGACCCTATTTATTATATTCTTTTGAAAAACTGTTTACTCCTTATTGTTGAACATTCAACTATTGATTTTAAACAATCTAAACTTGGTGAAAGTATTGTTGAAACACTTGTATCAAGTTTACCACAAGCAAGAGCAGGTTTTAAGGAGAATTTATTAGAATGTATAATTGAATTTGTTAATGCTTTTGATCCAGACTTAATGTCCAAGATATTACCATCATTAATTGAATCATTAAATAATATAAGAGGTTCAAGAAGTAAAAGTATTGAATTGGTTATGAATGCAGTATCAAATAATGGATCAACTGAAATTTTAGCTACACAAGAATCATCTATTTTAAATTATATTAAAACTGATGAAGAGTCAGTTAAAGTTGAAGTTTTCACTGATTTAGTCAATCAATCAAAGTATGATATTTCAAAATTGATTTCTTCCATAATTGAAAATCTAGAAAGTGAAGAACAAGATGACAGTACCACTGGTGATAGAGGAGCTACTAGAAGAAGTTTTGAAGTATTAACTAAATTAGTTAAAACTGTTAAATTATCTGATAATATTAAAGAAGAATTAACTGAATTTAATTCGACTATGGGTGCATATATGGAAAATGAAAAAGATATAGATTATATTATGAATTATTTATTTACTGTATGGAATAATGAAGAAGTTGATATGGAAGTAATGGATGATCTTATTGTCAAATATCAAATGTTAGAAATTGATTCATCAAATTTAATTTCTAAGTTACTTGAAAAATTTCATTGGAAATATAATGAATTACCTGAAGAAATTAAGAATCAAGTTAATTCACTTATTTCTAAATCACATAAGACTAAAAACGAATGGAAAATATTAATGAATTTCATTGATGATTTAATTGATGAAATATTATCAAGTAATGATGAATATGAAATTATTGATAATTTTGATACTTCAATCAAAATAACTAGTACTTCCTCAAAATTAATATCATTAGTTTCAAAATCATGGTCTCATAATCCGAATTTTATTAAATGTGTTAATTCTGAAACTTTGCATGAATCAATCTGGGGATATATTGAATCAGAAAATGTTGATTGGGATTTAATTAATCATGAATTACCATTTATTTATCAGCAATTGGATTTAAAACTTCAAAAATTAGGTAATATTAATAAAGATATGTTAGCAGTGTCTAATTCAATGAAACAAAATATTCATTTAATTGAAGATTCAGAGATTGATGGTAATCAATTAAGCATCAAAGTAATAGAAAATCTTAGTAGATTACCTAATATTGATCCATTTTATGGTTTAATTCTTTATCAATACCTTCAAGATTATAAATTTCTTATTGATAATTCAAATGATATTGAATTTATTAAGCCATCGATTAATTTTGAACTACCTGTAATTATTCAATCACTTATTGAACCTGCTATTAATATCAATGAAAATTCAACAGTATTAGATAAATTAATTAATTGTTTAAATTATAAAGGCAATTTACAATCGCTTGCTGCTAGAATTCTTACAGAATTTTTAGAAAATGCTAGTGAAAATATAAATTCAAAATCATTTGAATCATTTGAATTTAATAAATTAACAAAATCACCAATTAAATTATCAATTTTATTATCAGGCCTTAATAATTATTTAACTAATGAAAAATTTGATAGAATTAAAAATTTAGTAATATCTGAAATTTTAGGCATTAAAAATCCTATTGAAGGAATTAAATGGTTAGTATTAACAGTTAACTTCCTTATTAAACAAGATAATTTTATTGTTATTCCACCTCATAGACTTAATATGATTTTAAAAACTTTTGAAAAATGGTTAGATAGTGAATATGCTTATGAATCAGATTTTACACCAGTGAGAAGTCAAATTACTAAAATTTTAAAATTTTTTGAAAATAGTGAAATTGATCTTGTCCAAGAATTAAGTGAAAGAATTATTTCTGATAATTTAGATATAATTAAATTATCACCAAGTGAAACTTATGAACTTCGTTATAATACATTAAAATTTGGTGTTGCTAAATCTGAATTGTCTGAATTTTTTTTTGATGAAAATGTTAATAAAGAAGATAATAAGGTTAATAATATGGTTGTTCAAATGTGTCTTGAAACATTATCAAGATCACTTGAAGGTATTGTTATTGAAGGTGAAATTGATAAATTTATTGAACTTTGTTTAGAAAGTAAATTTATTCAAATCAAACAGATCTGTATTAATCAATTAACTAAAAAAATTTCTGAAATTCAAGAAAATTTAGTAATTAATTATCAATTTGATAAAGATGAAGAAATTAAATTACCAGAAAAATTAATTTCAAATATTAAAACTTCTGAATATATTGAAGAGGAAGAAGTTGAAGGAAGCGGAAAGGGTAAGAACATTGAATTAAATATAAATTATTATTTATGCTGGTATTTAGTTTTAATTCATTTTAAAGATATTTCATATTCAATTCGTAATCAATACTTATCATCAATCAAAAATAATAATTTACTTGATAAATTTTTAGAAGTTATATTTGAAATTGAACAAATTGATTATAAAGCTCCAAATATTGATATTGAAATTGAAAAAATTGAATCACCAGATTTATCAAATCTTGAGAACTTCTTAATTTATTTATACTTTTTAAGTTGTAAATATATTGGATCTGAAGTTCAGCAATGGTTTAACCTATTACGTAATATTCAAATGAAAAAGAATATTGATATTTTTACTAAATCAAATATTTCAATTAAATTAATTAAAGAAATGCTTGATAATGTTGAATCAAATAAAAATAAATTAGTTGATGATATTATGACAATTAAAGTAAATAAAATAATTAATGAAATTAAATCAATTTTTGAAATTGATGATCAAACGATGGAAATGGTTATTAAAATTCCATCAAATTTCCCATTAGATAATGTTTTAGTTGAAGGTATTAAAAAAGTTGGTTTAAAAGAAAATGAATGGAAAGCGTGGTTATTATCATCACAAAAAGTTATTTCATTAACTAATGGTTCAATATTAGAATCAATTGAAATGTTTAAGAAAAATGTTGATTTGCATTTCTCAGGTTTTGAAGATTGTGCAATTTGTTATAGTATTTTACATCAAGATCATTCATTACCAAGTAAAAGTTGTCAAACATGTCTGAATAAATTCCATGCAGCATGTCTATATAAATGGTTTAAGAGTAGTGGAAGTAGCACATGTCCATTATGTAGAAGCACATTTAATTTTAGAAAAACATAGAACAATAGATAATATACACATAGGATATAGGAAGTCAAAATATCTTCCTGTTTTTTTAAAAAAAAAAAATTTAAGTAATATACAAGTTATATGAATATATTTCAACTCTCTTTCTTTCTCTCTGTTTTAATTTCTTCTGGCCCATGGAGCAGCTGTCATACTTATATTTTTATTTGTTGTTTTAACACCTTCACCATCAATAAAATCCATACTAATCAGATCAGGTAATTTACTACCATTCAAATCTGCCCAAGGATAATATTTACCAAAATAAAAATGTTGAACAACTGGGAATTTACCTAAAACTTCAACATCATACATTTTAAGTAATCCACTTACAACTTTTTTCCATAAACTTACAGAATTATGAATATCAAATAATATTGGACTGTGTTCATTAAAAGGACCAGTTTTAATACGTTTTATAAAAGCTAAGGAATTAATATATAAATTGGTTAATTTATATTCTTGAATTATTGAATCATTTAAACAATTATTAATTGAAGGGAAAAAATTTGATTCATTAAATTGAGAAGCACCTAAAATATAAATGAAATGGAAATGATCATCTAATCCCCAAACTCCATGGGAACCTGCGGGTTCTAAAGAATAATCTATAATTAATCTTCTAACTAAATCATAATATTTTGCAAAAATTATAAGCAATTCTTTATTTCTAGGTAATTTATTTAATCTAATTAAAATTCCAATAAATGCAATAAAAGATAATTCATGACCAGTTCCAAAATCTAATCTAATTGGTGAACCAAATGATGAAATTAAATAATATTTTAATTCTTCTAAAGCTTCATCATCTTTAGTTATACTTGTTAATAAACTTAATAATTTTTTATCAACTTCAGAATTCCAAGTTTTATAAGCATAATTACCAAATCTTCTTGGTCCTTCAACTGGAGGGGTTAAATCTATCAATTCTTCTAAATTTTTGAAAATTTCTAATATTAATTGAACATCTTTAGATATGATAGTTGAATCTTCATTAGAATTTGATAATTTTGGTGGGAATTTATTTACATTTGTACCTGGATTATTCTTTGTAAAATTTGAAGGAAAATTTGAAGGTTTCTCAATAATTGCACGATTTAAAAAATTTGAAGGTAAATCTTGTGACTTAACAGCATCTACTATGGTTACTATGGTATCATGAAGGTATTTGAACGTGATAGACCTTTTAAAATGATTCAAATCTGAAGAATCATTGATCTTCTTCACAGGTACCATTTATCGCAGAAATGATTATTTTCGCAACTTTGAGAAAATACACCTGATTTACCATACATTAGAAAATCTACTGAGAAATCCTGCTGAGAAAAGAGTGAAGAGACTTAATTCCAAAACATTGATATACATTGATTTACCTAAACCTATCCAAATCCCAAGCATTAGTTTTTTTTCTAAATTTTTGTATTTTCTAATTACTGTATGATTTTTTTTTATAATTTTTTCCGTTTTTTTTCCAATAAATAATTGTTCCTTCCTTATACCTTTTTCTATATGCACCCATTATATTCCATATTTTAACCGATTTATCCTATTCTTCCCTATTGTACACACTATACAAAATTATATTATTATTATATGTTATTATTATTATGAATTTTTTAATTATTGCTTAATTATTTACATTTCCTTTAAAGGTATTGTTTAAATAAACCATCATTTAACCAACCAACTTTTTCAAAAGCTTGAAATAGTCTTGAAGCTTTATTAACATCAATTCTACAAGCTTTTTGAGCATCAGTTCTTCTAAAAGGTTTACCTTCTCTTAATCTTTTAACCTTTTCATTGAAAAATCTTTTCTTTGAATCTAAATATAAAATTGCTGATAATCTTAAATTTGAAGCTAAATATAATTCAGCTGGATGTAATTTATTAACATGTGGATCCTTTGATAAATCCATTGGTTGACCTTTCCATTCAACTTTTAAACATTTATTATTACTTGGTAATTTATTGACATCTGGTGAATAATCAGGAATATTTTCATCAATAATAACTGGTTGAGGAGTTGCAATTCTTCTTCTTTTTGGAGTTGAAGGATTACTACCATTATTACCAGTTGAATTATTATTATTTGATGAAGATAAATTAGAATCAGATAATTCAGTTAATTCTTTAGTTGATCTTCTAGTTCTAATTTTATCATCAGAATCACTTTCAAAATAATGTGGAATATTATTATGTCTTCTCTTCCTTGATTCATTTTGTAATAATTGTTGTTGTTGTTGTTGTTTACTTTGTTCTTTTGATTTTAAAATATTATATTTTTCTAAAAAATTAAATTGATTTGATTTATAATCTTTTAAATTTGACCAAGCATTTAATTTTAAATCATAATTATTAAAATTTTCAACATTGAATGGTTTAACATTTAAGAATGATTTAATTGAAGACTTATCAATTTTTTCTCTTTCTTTAATTTCTCTTTGTTTATTTGAATCGATAGTAGTAATATCATTAGTATTATTAATATTTGACTTAATTGGTGGTGTATCGACTCTTTGATATGGTGATAAAGGTGGTGATAACATATCTAATTTGAAACTAGTAGATAATTTAGGTTTACTAAAACTAGGTGTAACTGGATTATAAACTGACATTGTAAAATTAAAAAAAAATCTGATCGCTTTATCTTATAATTCTTTTTTTTTGTTTACTTAAATCTTTATTTAGATTAGAAATATCTTATTTTTCTCCCCAAAAAAAGCGTATATGATAAATTTTAATAGTTAATTACTTAATTGATATTCAATTGAATTGATAATTATTAAAATAGTTTGACAATTGATTAAAAACTTAGATGTAATAAATTAATTAAAAATATTTTTAACAGATTAAAATAAAAAAAGAGTTTTTTTTTAAAATTTTTTATGTTTATAATCATCGAGAAAAAGAAATTGCAAAAAAGAAATGGTGAAATTTCTTAAAATGACCAAATTTCTAATTAGGAAACAATAAATATTTTTTCACAATAAATACTGGAATTGAATCTGAAGAGCTATATATTTAAATATGTTCATCTTAATTGGAAAAAAAATTAATATAGATTCAATGACTGCAAAAATTTAAGGGATCCTCTTATTTCTCTCTTTCTCTCTCTCTGTTTCTTATCGAAAGTGAAGCTTTTTGACACACAGAAAAAAAATTTTTTTTGGCGAAATGAGATGCAACGACATTTGCAGCAGTGATGTCTCAACGGTTTTGGGACATTTTTTGCAATTTGGTTGCTTGCACGACCCATGACTAAAAAAGTTTCTTTTAGGTATTTTTTATAACTAAAATTGTCTCTCTATTATTTCACCTCCAGTCATACCATTTAAAATAAAATCCATGATTGGTTGGAGTAAGAAGTGGTGATGATTTTATAGAGTAATCTAGAATTGTATAGAATTGTATAGAATTGTATAGAATTGTATAGGGACTTATGGATAAATGGATAGACTGCAGTTGGGTGATTAGTCTTTCTTTATTTTTTTTACTAAGGTGATTTAAAGATAATGGAGTACCGCTATAGGTTATAATAAAATGTCTTATTGTCTTTTCAGAGGCGTGAATATACTTAAGATTTAAGATTCCTTAGAGTATTTTTTTTTCTTAGTGGCATAATTCCATTTTGTCGTTTTAGTTACCTTTTACTTACTTTCCTCTATTTCACTATTGGTTACATTCACTTTCCCATCTCCACTTATGTCTTTAATATCTCAAGAGATACAACAGATCGGAAATATATATAAAAGAGGAAAAAATTTGGTCTTGTGATCTTGTGACTTGCAACCCTCAAAATATTTGTTTATTTTCTTATCTTATCTTAGCAACTTATTTATTTATTTATTTTAAAAAAATATATTCGTGAATCTATTGTGCAAAAATTCTATCGGTTTTTTCTTTTTTTTTAGTTTCTTTTAAATGTCCTATTACATTGTTTCATCTCCTTATACTGAAATTTTTATCGTGTTTATTTATCTAAACCAAATTCTATTTTTTATTCTATTATCAGAAGGAAGGAATTATGATCTTTTCAGGTACAAAATATTGCTTACAGTTCTATTTTTTTTATTTTATTGTTCATCGAGCAGTATAGTATGATTTATCTCTCTTGAATTAACCGTAGGTTCGATTTCATTAAGATCCTCAATTGTTTCATACATTCATCAATAATCTTCAAGATAGTGGTTAAGAAAGGGTAGAAAATAAGAAAAGTTTAGAATACTTGGAAAAATTGACCTACTAATGCTCATTTAGTTGATTAAGCAGGTTGGGCTCAATAAATACAACAAATATCTGGTATTAATCTTATAACTTATTATTGTCCGTAAACAACGTTTCTTCTGATTGTGAAATGTTTAACTTAACCTGTTACCTTTAAGTAGCTTAGATTTTTTCTCAAAGTTTTTCACAATTCTTTTTTCCTAGATAACTTTTTTACTAACAACTTTTTTAGCTGGTACTATTTTCGAACAATATATTGGACTGGAACCTTTACAATCAAGAATTCTTGCTGCTTGTAATGGTACTGAATATTTTTTAGTCGGTTTACTTCCTTTACTTTTCATTGAGAAATGGGGTAGAGGTCCTTCATTAATTCTTTAATTCTCTTCCTCAACCTATAGGTATATAAGTAAGTCGGGACTTCCTTTTGTTAAATAAAATACACTATAAAACAATGAGTACGTCATGCCACTGTCTTTGATATATTCTGTTGCGTTCCAAATATTCACATTTATCAGCCTTGCATTATTAATTACTAAAAACAGCAGAAAGAAAAAAAAATTCTGTCAGAATCAATCTCTCTAATCAGTTACCCTCAAAAACTCTTATAAACTCATATTTTTTTTCTCAATCTCATCTCATTGAAGGTATGATTAATTATAATGGTAAATTGGTTTTAGGACCAATGGTTAGAAGTGGTGAATTACCAACAAGATTATTATCATTAAAATATGGTGCTGATTTAGTTTGGAGTCCAGAAATTATTGATAAAAAAATTATAACTTGTAAAAGATCATTTAATGAAAAATTAAATACTGTTGAATTTTTAGATTCATCAAATAAAGTTATATTTAATACTTATAAACCAATTGAAAAATCAAAATTAATATTTCAAATGGGGTCATCAAACCCAGAAATTGCAGTTCAAGCTGGTTTAAAAGTTATTAATGATGTTGATGGTATTGATTTAAATTGTGGTTGTCCAAAACCATTTTCAGTTCATTCCGGTATGGGAGCTGCATTATTATCAACTCCAAATTTATTAATTGAAATTTTAAAAAATTTAGTTGAAAAAGTTGGTAATCCAAATAATAAACCAATAAGTTGTAAAATTAGATTATTATCAAATTTAAATGAAAGTTTAGAATTAATTGAAAAAATTTGTAAAACTGGTATAAAAAATTTAACTTTACATTGTAGAACAAGAGATATGAGAAATAAAGAATTACCAATTCATGATTATTTACCAGAAATTTTAAAAATTACAAATAATTATAATATAAGTTTTATAATTAATGGTAATATTGCTCATTTACCTGATTATTTAAATTTAAAACAAAAATATGGTAATAATATAAGTGGAATGATTTGTGAAAGTGCTGAATCAAATCCTTCAATTTTTAATTCAAATCCTTTACCATGGAATAAATTAGTTTTAGAATTTTTAATAATTTGTTATAAATTTAATAACCATCCATCAAATACAAAATATATTTTATTAAATCAAATTGGTATAAAATCAAAATATCATCAATTATTTTCAAAATTAAAAAACAATAAGGATTTATTAAAATTAGCTTATAATTTACAAAAAGATATTGATGAAAAATATTATAATTTTATAAAAATAAGGCATTTACAAAAAGATGAAATGATTAAACCAGAAGATTTTAAAAAATTAATGGAAAATTTTAAAGATTATAAAAAAGAAATTAATGTTAATGTTAATGATAATGAATTTAAAAAAGAATTAGAAAAATTAACTGAATTTGATTTTTCCATATTTGATGAAGAAAAAGATTCTGATTCAAAAGACTCTGATAAAGAAAATATTAATGATAAAAAAAGGAAATTACCAAAAGGTTTTTAAGGGGATTTTAAATTATAGAAAAAATTATAGAAAATATATACGATTATATTACTCTTTCTATACACAAGATCATTACTAAAAAGAAAAAGAAAAAAGAATTCTTCTTTCTCTCTATATTTTTAACATTACATTATTCTTCTATTGTAAATATCTTTTAAGACCACACCAAATACCTGCTGCACCAGTCATTAAAGCAGTTGAATAAACCATTGGTTTTAAACCTTTTGAACTTCTAAAAATTGCTCCTGCTAATCCACCAGAAACTAATGAATTAATATCATCATGCTTACCTCTAAATGCGTCGATTGATGAGTCAATTAAATTATAAGTCAATGCTAAAACACCTGCTGAATTACCTAAGAATGGTCCTCTTTTGGTTATATGATTTAAAATTGTATTTAATTGCAATTTTGGTCCTGCTCCTGATGGAATATTTCTAATACCTTCAGTAGCTCCGTAAGCTCCACCAATTCCTAAACCTAATAAATAAACTGTACCAGTACCATAACATAAATCATCTGTCCAATTTCTTGAAGGTATTAAACCTTGAGCTCCTTCAACTGTAGTTAATTGTTCATCTTCAAGATCTAAATATTCAACTCCTTTACTTAAACCTGCTAATGGATGGAGTTTTGATGATTCAATAACTTGTGGATTGTTTAAAAACAGTGATACATCTTCAACTTCTTTGGGATCAAATCCTAATTTATTATTATTATCTTTACTTTGAAACCAATTCATCTTTAGTTATTTGAAAATTTTTCAATTCCAAACTTTTTATGTGCGCATATATTACCCGGAATTGATGACTGCAAAAAAAGGAATAACTACAAAAGGTGTAACTATATAATTACCTGTAATAAGAAGAAGAGTGATTCTTGATACTATGGGTAACTATAGGTTTATTATAACTAGTAACATTTTATTTCATATTCATTTTATATTGTGAGAAAGTGTTCAGAAAAAAAATCCTACATTAAAAAAAAATCCTGTCTCCGATTTAGGTATAATGAGAATAAGTAATTGTGATCTTTATCAATCCCTTAAATTCTTTCCTAGTAATCCAATTTTATTATCCTTACCTTCCATAACCCTCCATGAATCAATTTATATCTGCCAATTCTAAAAATAGATTAATTAATGATCTTTTAAGCTATAGTTTCCCTATTCTCATTAATGATTATTATACTTACTTTATTATAATAAATTATTTATAGTCATTCAAAAGAAAAAAAAACTATAAAGGCTGATTAAAAGTCAAAGAATTTTTTTTTTAATACATCAATTGAAATGATTTCTACTTTAGCTCCAACTGCAATTCCATCCTTAGCTCCAGAATTAATTCCAGTTCCAGTTTTAAATGTTATTGATGAAAATTTCGACTGTAAATTATTTAACAAAGATGAACTTAAACAATTAGAAGAATTAATTTTAAATAACTTAAATAAAATGGAAAGATGCAAAACAATTAAAGTTCCAAAATATAGTGTTAAATTTTCGACTTTACAAGGTTTACCATGTAATGCTCATCAAGTTAATATTGAATCAAGTTCAACATCAACAACTTTAAAATCAAATTCTTCAAATTCTAGTATTAAGAATACTAAAAATTCAATAAATAAATCTAATTCAAATCAAAAAAATGTATTATTAGATAGTGATATTGTTGAAATTACAATTAAAAAAAATAATTCATTTGAATCAATTTTAATTAAATTACCAGGTTATCAACCACCATTAGAAATTGATTTAATTATGTATGAAAAAGTTGCAAAATATGTTTCTTCTGGTGATAAAAAATTAATTCCAAGAAGACCAATTTTCCCAAATTGTCCAACAAATACAAATTTAGCAAATTATATTCATCAAAATTTTATTTATAATTCATTTTTAAATCATCAATTAAAAAGACAAAAATCTTATAATCTTAAATATGCTAATATTAAATTAAAACATAAATTTGATATTAATCTTAGTAGAAAATTGTCAAAAAAAGTTTTATAATTATTGTTAATTTGTTTATTGTTATTGTATATTTAAAAGTTTTCTTCTAATCTATAAAGACTTTTGTCGTGTGTATACCAAATCTAGAAAAGTGCAAAAACTTGGAATTTTGAGATTGAAGGAAATCTTTTATCTTGCTTAAAGAAACAAGGCGAATAAAGTATTTTTAATTTTTGGAAAACAAAGTTAATTACACCATTGGTGTAGTGTAAACTATCTTGAAAAGTCATGTTTCGAAACATTCTTTACATTTTGTAATTTTCATTATGAAATTTTCCTTTTAAATAATTTTTACTTTTATAAAGAAATACATATCTCAATCGGTTTATCAATATATACCATTAAATTCTCTTTTTTAAATATATATATTTATTTAATATTTATAGATAATAGGTGCACACAGGAGTCATTATATAAAGTATAGTAGTAATACTAGAGTTATGATACAAGCTTTTAAAAGAATGAAAGATTTTGTTTTTAGAGAGAGATCTATCATTTTTTGTGGACTCAATAAAAAGTATTCCTAAATTCCTCCTTATCTCAATAATGGGAAACACCACCACACAAAAAAAATTTGATGATTTAAACAAAAGGGGGTTAGATAATGGGAAGATGAATGGTGAAAATCAATTTAAGGAAGTTACTGAATCTGAATTTAATCAATTATCTTCAAAGAAATCTGAAAAATTACCATTGGAATTTGAAAATTTATCAAACACACCCACACCACAATTTACCACCGAAGATGAATTATTAAAAACAAATGAAACTTATAAAGAAACTGGTGAATCAATTGAAATTGAAGAGGGTGGAAGTACTGGGTTGGAAATTTTAAAGGAGATTGAAGAACAAGAAAAAAATGGTAAGATAATGGTGGATCAAAATAGTGGTATTGAGATTGATAATGAATCTAATTCAGAATTAGATTTAGATTCAGATTTTGAATCTGATTCAGATTGTGGTAATATTTTTGATCCTGGTTTAGATAACGATGCTGATACTGATATTGATGAAAATTCAAGTGATGAAGAAGATAATGTTGTTGTAGTTGAAGTATCAATTAGTATGAATATTTTTGCTGAACTGTTTAATCATTTTGCTGAATTTACCAATAATGAGGATGATGATGATCAAGAAGACGAAGATGATGATGATGATAAAATTTATCTGGATCCCTTGTATTTTAATGAATTTCATGGTGTTTTTGGATTCTGTGCTTGTCATTGTAATCATGATGAAGATGAGGATAAAAATGATTATAATTTTTAAATATTAAACTTCCACTGTGTTCCGAGTATATTGCTGATTATATGTTTGCATTTTTCCATGTATAACCCCCTGTTTTCTGTATTTTAAAAGTGACAAAAATAGAATTCTCCTTACTCGCATATTGTATGCAAGAAAATGAAATTCTCGATTTAAAGAAAAAACTTATTAAACAATCGCTAATATTTATTTGGGAAGCATGGAAAGGGTAACAAACTAATCTTAAACTTTATAATTGTTGGGAATAAGGAAAGTGTTTCTGGCATCTTTTATGAATGATGATTTTTTATTATTTAAAATTTGTGAGCTTTTTAAATTATATTCTTTTTCTGGAAGTATATGAGTTTCTGGCATTGAGAAGAGGTTAAAAATAGTTAATTTAAAGAAAGTTAACAATGTAAATGTTTGTTTAGAAATGAATAGCCAGTCCTCTTTATAAAAATATATTTATTACAGTTATTCATAAATATCACTAAAGTTGTCACAAGATTAACAAGAGTAAAGTAAGGAACTTTTCATTTAATAGCATCAATCAAGCATCATCACTCATCCTATTCCATTTCAACTTATGGTAGGTTTTCATCTTATCAACTAAAGCAATCCAAATCTGAATTTGGTAGTATTAAAATTGAACGAGATTAATGTTTGTCCAATAATATCATTACCTTTATCAAGTTTATCAGTTTCCATAGCTTCAGAATTGGGGTACAAGATTCGGTGTGAAATTAACAAGGGATTCTAGATAATAAAATAAGGAGAACAACCAAAATCAATTAATTAGATTTCCGTCATTAGTTAAAAAATTTATTTTTATCAACTTCTATAACCAGTAGTATAAAATTGTTTATCAATTTGGATAGCAAAAGTATGACAAAACTAGATTATAGCTTTAGATTCATCTGAGTAGTAATCAATTTAGTTGGGTCACAAGTACAAGTATATATATACCTATATTTACACAAATAAATACTTCTATACCAAAAGAAATGCTATTCAAATAAATTTCGAATGAGCCGCATTAAAATTCCAATTGAAACCTAAACTTTCACAGCAATTTTTGAAGAAAGTTATATTCATATTATCAGTATATAATTTATCTCAGAGTTTTTTATCTTATAGAAAACACTGTATATATATATATATATAAAAAAAAGAGAAATTAAGCTTCATGATGCGAAACCAGTAGTTTATCAGTAACCTCATCCATCATTTCTTTAATTGGCCTATCAGTCAAACCAGCATGCATATAAGGCATATGTTTAGCAATACCAACAACTTTCCATGGTTGATTAATTGGAGTCTTATTGAAAATTAAATCCATTTCTTCCAAACTTCTTCCTTTAGTTTCTGGGTAAAAAAGGTAAAGTACAGGAACGATCAAAAAATTAATACCCGCAAAAATAACTAAAAAATGGTTAGTACTAAAATCTAATGGAGCAATAGTTAAATATACATAGATATTATCGAATATTGATAAGTTTCTTTTGGCAGAAAAAAGCTTGAATACCCGTAAACCTAGTATCTTGAAAATTCTCAGCGTACGGTAAGTCCATGGTCCTATATGCAGGAAACATATGGGGGTAATCATTACAATGGCTATATCCGTGTTAGTACATCATTCAAAGCTTGTTTAAATGTTTGACTTATTTAAACTTATTTAAAGTGTTTTAAAGTGTGTAGGTCAAGATTTATTTTTGAGAATTTATTTTGGTTGCAAAAAGATTCGCAAGCTAAAAAAAATTCTCTTACTCAAAACTAAATAAAATACGTACCAAAATTACTAATCCAATTACAAGCAGTTGAAATAGCAGCTGAAGGAGCTCTAATTTCTAAAGAACTTAATTCACTAAGAAGAAATGTTAGTATTTGAATTACATCAAACTTATAAAAAATAATTTTATACATACGGAGGTAATAACCACATTTCAGCTAAGAAAGCAATAGCGAAAAAAGTGTTGAATAAGAAAAGACCAACAGCAGCAACAATTGGAGCACCAGGTCTTTTTCCACCATAATTATCATCACTATAATAATTTGCAACGGTTAACAAAACCATAGTAGCAGATTGACCTGCAGCACCAATAATTAATAATGGTCTTCTACCCCATTTCTCAATGAAAAGTAAAGGAATTAAACCGGCTAAAAAATATTCAGTACCATTACAAGCAGCAAGAATTCTTGATTGTAAAGGTTCCAATCCAATATATTGTTCGAAAATAGTACCAGCTAAAAAATTTGTTAGTAAAAAAACTATCTAGGAAAAAAGAATTGTGAAAAACTTTGAGAAAAAATCTAAGCTACTTAAAGGTAACAGGGTTTTAAGTTAAACATTTCACAATCAGAAGAAACGTTGTTTACGTACCATAATAAGTTATAAGATTAATACCAGATATTTGTTGTATTAATTGAGCCCAACCTGAAAGCATTAATCTATGAAAGTGACGTTTGGGACCTTGTGAAAATAAAATTCTAAAATCAAAAGTTGAACCACTTGCATTATCTTCCATTTTAATAGCTTTTTGAACTTCGGCAACTTCTTCATCAACTAAATGAGCATTAGCAGGTAAATTTTCTAAAGCGCTATAAACTTTTCTTGCATCATGTTCTCTACCCTTTCTTAATAACCATCTTGGAGATTCTGGCATTTTTAAAATAAATGGAATAATAAAAATTGGGAAAATACATTGGAAAGCAATGGGGAATCTCCATGAAACTGACTCATGAGGAGTTAAATTTCTTGTAAAATAAAATGCAAAATCAACCCAATAAGAAATAGCAATACCACCAGCAATTAAAGCACCCTGTAAACAAATAATTTTACCTCTGTCTTCGGGTCTTGAAATTTCTGATTGCCAAACTGGAACTGTTGAAGTAATAAATCCATTTCCTAAACCAGTAACAACTCTAGCAACAATTAAATGTTCAACATGGAAAGCACAACTTTGTAAAGCTCCACCAATCATCATAATAATACAACCAGCATACATTAATTTTAATCTACCATATTTATCACCTAACCAAATAGTACTTAAAGCTGAAGTCATACAACCAATTTCATAAATACCAATAGTAAGACCTTGGAAGGTTGAATTTGAACCATCAGCAATTGTATCAATTCTAGAGAAGGTTTCTCTAAAATCTGGTAAAGTTAATAAAGATCCCATAACACCTTGATCATAACCAAAAAGTAAAAAACCAATACTAGCCATAAGACCGACAGTGTTATGTAACTTTTTACCATTCATTCCTAAAAATTGGTAAATATTATCATCGTCTCTACCATCTTCTTGAGTTGGTTCTACAGGAGGTGTAGGCATTTTATATTCATCTGATCCATCATCATTCTCAATGTGATCTTTAGTACCTTTAGATTTCTCAAATAATTCAAGATTATTGCTTTTCTCTGAATCACTAGACATTATTTAAAGTTTAAAACAAATAATGAGAAAAACAAAATCAAATAAAAAAAAGAATATGGGGAGAGAAAAAAGGTTAAAAGGGGGATTTGTAATTGTATTTATACTGTTTTAATAATTACAAAAAAGAAAAATATTTAGTTACGGTTGCCAGATTTTAAGCTCTGGGTTATGTATATAAAAAACTTTTTGTTTTGAAATTCTTTGATAAAGAAACAAACAAACTCATACCTCCCCTCGATTAAAAATTAGTTTCACCACTTCAAAAAGAAAAATTTAACCCAACTCATCTCCAATAGAATCTATCATAGCCTTCCCTCCATGTCCCTCCTTTATTGTTGTCCCTCCATTTCTCGTTTATTACACCATTTGAATTATGTCCCAAATTGAATCTGTTTACTGTTAACCTGGGGTAATCCACTTAATACCCCAATTTTGAGGTTAAGTACAGGAATATACCAAATTCATGTAAATCGATTGCCCCTCCATAAATGCATCCGACACCAAACCTTAAAAGAAAAAAAATTAACCAAATTCTTAATTGGTATCAATTAGGCATTAAGAAAAAAAACCCAGCAACTTTAGGGGACCCTAAGAAAGACTTTTGTTTGTTTGTTGTGGCACCCAAAATAACATTAATTCATTCTAATATCAGATTTCATTAAACTACATTAAATTATTTGCTTTAAAATGATTAACCATTTAAATCAACCGCAATCGTACGGCCCTACGCTAAATGACCCCGGAAACTGTTATAATATTACGTCCAAGAAAAGAAATAGAGTTTGAGAGTAAAGGAAAGTAAACAATTTTTTTGGGCTAAAATTTCTCAATGCGGTAATTTCTGGGGAGTAAAAACCTATTGGTGGGGGCGTCCTATCCATCGGTTTACACCAAAAATAGAAAAATATTAGGAAACATTTAACAATCAACATTTTTTATTTCTTTACTTAAACTCTTACTCCAACTTTTTATCTATTTAACATTCTAGTTAAAGTATCATATGGAACTGGTTTATACGGTGGATTTTGAATTTTAACAGTATTAAAATAATTTTCATAAACTTCACCATTATATTTACCAATAGCAGAATGTAATAGATTATCAGTTTGTTTAAAACTATCAGTTAATGGAATTGCCCATTTTCTTAAATTTAATAATTCTTTTGTATATAATTTATTGAATTCTTTTTGTAAATTTGGATTAATAATTTCATATTCAATAAATGGGAAATTTTCTAAAATCCAAAAACAATAAACATTAATTACAGGAATTAATTCATTAATTAAAACATCATTAAAACTTGAAAGTAAATATTGATGACATTTTAATTTTGATAAATTTGGTGTAGAATTAATTTTTGAAATTAAACTTTCAATTGCTTTTAAAACTGATTCAATTGAAAATTTTGTCATTTTATAATTTATTGGTTTACGATTTTTTAAACTTCTTTCAACACTTAATGATAAAACTGTATTATCACCTTCCCAAGTACATTGAACAACCCAATCATCAAAAGCTCTACCAAATCCATTATAAGCTGAATATCCATGACCTCCACATGCTTGTCTACATTGATCAATACAATCAGCCGCTAACCAAGTACATGTAGATTTTAATGAAGCTGAATCAATAAATAATAATTTTGATTTCTTAATAATTTCATCATTATTATTATTTGAAGATGATGTATCATTAAAAATACCCTTCAATTGTTTATCTAATTTTTGTGTACCAATTGCCATTGCATAGGTAATTGCTAACCAAGGTAATAATCTTCTTTGATGTAAAGGATAATCTAATAATTTAGTTTCTAAGTTTTCATTATTTCCTTGTTTGAATTGTCTTCTAATAACTGAATATCTTAAAGCAATAGTAACAAATCTTGCAGAAATTCTATAACTATCAATAGCCATGAAAACTCTACCACCAAGAAGTGAAATATAACTTAATTGTTCTAAAGGAGGTAATTTAACTTCACCAGTTCTACTAACTTTACACCATTTTTGTAACATAAAATATCTTGGAATTCTAACATTTGAAAATTGAATCCAACCATTATCAACACCATTTCTACCCATTTTACCACCAATATCTCCAATACTTACTCCAGAAACTAATGAGTGATTTGAATCTCTTAATGGAACAACAAAAATTTTAACACCGTAATCTTTACCTTTAATAATCAATCTTGCATAAGTTACTGAATGAGTTGCTGAATGTGCAGCACCACCAATCCACCATTTAGTTGCACCAATATGAGGAGTGTCAATAATAAATTCATCAGTTTTTTCATCAAAAGTAGCGGTAGTTTCTAATGCTGCAACATTTGAACCATGACCTAATTCAGTCATACCAAAACATCCATAAATTTGTTTAATTTTACCAGCTTCTCTTGTTTCAGCCCAATATTTAACTTGATCATCAGTACCGTTACCTCTAATACAATTTAAAAATAATCCTAAATTAATTGAAATTCTAATACCTAAACTCATATCATAAACGGTTATAATATTTAATCTTTTAAAGAAATCATCATTATTTTCATGTTCTAAATATAATGATAATCTATCAATTCTTTGAGCAGTTAATTCCCTCATTTCTTCAGTACCCATATCATATTCATCAAACCTTGAACTTAAAATTGGATCACGTTCAAGGTCTTGATAAATTCTAAGTACATGTTCAGCATTTTCTTTACCACCTTCTAAGATTTCATGAACTTTATCAATTGGGAAGCTATCAATTCTTTCACTATTCATCTCTTTTTTTAATTGAATTGAATTGAAATGAATTGAATTTGAATTGAATTGGATTGAATATTTCCAGTTGAGGTTTTTCTTTTTTATACTCGTTGTCTTTTTGTGGGGTAAAGAACAGAGACGATCTTGTGATGACAGAAGTAGAAAAAAATATATATTTATATAAGGTTACACGGATCAAAAGTTTAACAATAAGATAATTGTAATTATAGCTGATGAAATATTGGTCTATTTTCCCTTATAGGAGTTAATTGATAGCTACTTCTCACATGGGACCATAAGCTTTTGGGTATTCTCGGAGTTGAGAACTTTAGATCTCGGATTGCAGAAAGGATATATTTATATATATAACCAGAGTTGCAGAGAATCTAGATCAAAAATCATATACATTATTTTTTTTTTTCACTTTTTTTCCAATAAATAAACTACTTACTTAAAATTTTTCCAACTTCTTCAGTTCTTTCACCTCTTTGTCTTTCATTTAAACTAGTTCTATTTAACATATTTTCCAAAGCAGCAGAATATGGAGCTTTTGAATTAAATGGATTATTTTGATTTTTAACAATACCAAAGTAGTTTTCATAAATATCACCATTATATTTACCAATTGCTGAATTTAATAACATATCAGTTTGTTGGAATGAATCAGTATAATTAATTGCTAATGGTCTAACATCTAAACATAATTTTGGAATTAATTTTTGATTAACTTCACCCATTAATTTTGGTGATAATACTGAATAAGTTAAGAAATCACCAGAAAATTTATCTAAAATAATTGTAGTTGCATAAACTTTGGCAATTAATGTTAAATAAGGTTTTAATGAACTGTCAGCTGATGGTAATCTTCTTAAAAATTCATCTAATAAATAATGATGAGCTTTTAATTTTGAAATTGTAACCATTGCACCTGAAACAACTTCATAAGATCCTTTATTTTCTTTAATAGTATCTAAAGAATCTTTACATAATCTAATAATTAAAACTTCAATAGCTAATAAAATTTTTGATAAATCTTCAACATCTGAAATATTTTTTAAAATTGATTCTTCATTTAAATATTGAGTATTATTTAAGAAGCTAATTGATCCAGTAGCTTTCTTACCTGATAAAACGTCACCAATAGCTCTAATTAATGGTTTACCAACACTCATTGCTAAAACATTGTTATCACCTTCCCAAGTACATTGAACAACCCAATCATTATAAGCTTTACCAAATCCATTATAAGCTGAATATCCATGACCTCCACATGCTTGTCTACATTGATCAATACAATCAGCCGCTAACCAAGTACATGTAGATTTTAATGAAGCTGAATCAATAAATAATGATTTCATTTCAAAAATTGATTTACCAATTTGTTTCATATCATTTTTATTAACTGCTTCATCTAAATTATCTAAAGTAGTATTCATTGAATGTTCTAATTTATAAGCACCTGATGAAATAACATATGTTAAAGCTAAATATGGTAATAATCTTCTTTGGTGTAATGGATAATCTAATAATTGAGTTTCTAATTTATTCTTATTATCAGATTTAAATTGTCTTCTACCAACAGCATATCTTAAAGCAATAGTGGAAAATCTTGCACCTACTCTATAGGAATCCAAAACCATCATAACTCTACCACCAATTAATGCACTATAACTTAATTGTTCTAATGGTGGTAAAGTAACTTCACCTTCTCTACTAACTTTAGCAAATTTTTGTAACATAAAATATCTTGGAATTCTAACATTTGAATATTGAATCCAACCATTATCAATACCATCTCTACCCATTTTTGCACCAATGTCACCACAAACAACACCTGGCATTAAATTATGATTTGAATCTCTTAATGGAACAACAAAAGTTTTAACACCATAATCTTTACCTTTGACAATTAATCTTGCGTAACAAGCAGAATGAGTTGCAGAATGTGCAGCACCACCAATCCACCATTTAGTTGCACCAATATGAGGAGTATTAATAATAAATTCATCAGTTTTTTCATCAAAAGTGGCAGTAGTTTCTAAACCAGCAACATTTGAACCATGAGCTAATTCAGTCATTGCAAAACAACCATAAATACCTTTTAATTTAATAGTTTCTTTATCATGAACCCAAAATTTTAATTGTTCAGTGGTACCATTACCTCTAATACAATTTGTAAATAAACCTAAATTAATACCAATTCTTGTATTAACTTGAGGATCAAAAACTGAAATTAAATTAGCCTTTTTATTATATTCTGCAAAAGTTTGATGTTCTAAATAAGTTGATAATCTTTCAACTTTTAAAGCAGTTAATTCTCTTTGTTCATTTTTAGTTAAATCATAATAACCAGGATTTGAAGCTAAAACTGGATCTCTTTCTAATTCTTGTTGAAATTTCATATTTAATTCACTCATTTCTTTTGAACCTTCTAAAAATTCATTCATTAAAACTGGATCAAATTTTTCATTTGATCTTTCCTTTTCAATTGAATCTTTTGGTCTTGGACCAAGTGATGATTCAACAGTATTTTTAACTTTATATGACATTATTTAAAAATTATTTAATTTTCTGTTACAATAATTGCTTTTAAGAATCTACTTTTTTTCCAATGTTTTAATAATAAAAAATAACAAAAAAAATGATAGAAAACTACTTTAATTAACTTGAGAATTCTTATGATTTTTATAGTTTTTTCCAATATCAACTCCCCACAGAATTGACTGAACGCGAAGACCGAGGAAGTCACGAGTCATGCCAAAAGGGAAACTTTTCAGAAACACACATCCTAAATTTTATAACTCATTAACATATTTTATTTTGGTACCTATATATATATTAGAGTATATATTAGAGTCCATTAATCTTATCAATTACTTTAGCTTACCTGGTCCACTATAATCTATACTATCATTTAATCACATTTAATTTTACTCTCACTGTTATCGCTATCAATTTATCACAGCCAGAAAAAAATGAGTTGATAATTACACTAATCCCTAAAAAACCGAAGGATAATCATAACGGTGAATAACCTTTTTTTTTCTAAATCAACAAATAAGTAACCATAGCATTTACTAACTAATTATTAATACTATAGTATTACTATACACTATAAGATTCTATACTATAATTACAACTTTGATTAAACTTTACAAGTTTATCAGATCATCTTGTGAATTGAAATATCATCGAATGATTAATTTCTGGGGTATTCCTTGTTCTAACATAATCTTGCAGTTAAAAAAAATGGGGTGATATTATTGATATATTGTTACTATATCTTATAATTAGTACTTCAGATTATATCTTATACCATGGATAACTAGAATTAATTGGGGAAAAGTACTTGTTAGACTATTATAACATCGGATCAGAGGTATGTTAGAGTTATTTCCATTAGAGTTTTACAGTTCTGGATGAGTTTACTACTTCTATAACCTAAGATTCTGATCTCTACAATAGTTTCTCCCGATTTACAAGAAATAAGTTTCGGCTTACAACCGTACACCGGCAATATAAGATAGTTCTTGCCAAAACTATCAAATGTTTACATAAATCCGCTATATCTCTACCACTTCCGTACTAGAGAATTATTGGTTCTTTCGAGGTTCGCACTGAACTCATGGTAGTCATTGATAATTCACTTTACCAAGTTATATGCCTAAAAGCTTCATTAACTTTCAAACCCCCATTTTGTAAAAAATGTAATCAGAGTACTTATCAAATATACTTCCATATATTTCTATTTACATTACTTATTTTTATTATCTTGTTACTCTTGGATTCTTTCCCGTCTTTCTTTTTACTTAACTAATAAGATTATAATTGAGGAACTAACATATCCATTAATTCTGATTGAATGAACGCAACACCAGCAGCAAATAAAGTGACGTTGACACCAACAGTGAATAATGGTGATTTAGTAATTGATTGGATATATGATTCTTCGGCCATTTCTATAGTAATATCTTCTATTTGCTCTCTTTTCGATATTGAAAAAAAAAAATTTTTCAGTGCGAACTTTTTTTTGATTTAGACAGGGTTACAAGCCTAAAGGGAAAAAAATCAATATTAATATTAAGGTGAAACTCTGTTTTTTATTTTTAGCTAACAAAAGAACTAAAGATGGAATATTCTATTGCTGGTAAACAGTTGAAATTAAATGATTCAAAAGATGTTGAATTTATTGGTAAAGATTTAGAAGGTAAAACTTTTAAAAAATTTGATTTTTCAGGTAATACAATTGGTATTGAATCATCCAAAAAAATTAGTGAATATTTATTACAATCAAAGGAAACATTAGAAGAAATTAATTTAAGTGATATTTTCACTGGTAGATTAAATACTGAAGTTCCACAATGTTTATCATATTTATTCCCAGCATTATTAAAATGTCCAAATTTAAAAACTATTAATTTAAGTGATAATGCATTAGGTTTACAAACAATTGAACCAATTGAAGATTATTTAACTAAAGCTTATACTTTAGAACATTTAATTTTATCAAATAATGGTATGGGACCATTTGCTGGTGAAAGAATTGGTAAAAGTTTATATAAATTATCAAAATTAAAATTAACTAAAAAAGTTGATAGTTTAAAAACTTTTATTTGTGGTAGAAATAGATTAGAAAATGGTTCAATGAAATATTTAACTTTAGGTTTAATTAATCATAAAGATTTAAAAGAAATCAGATTATATCAAAATGGTATTAGACCAATTGGTATTTCAATTTTAATTAATGGTTTAAAAAATAATATTAATTTAAAAATTTTAGATTTACAAGATAATACTTTAACATTTTTAGGTTCAAATTCAATTTATAAAAATTTAACTAATTGGAAATTAACTGAATTAAATTTAAATGATTGTTTATTAAAATCAAAAGGTTTTGATAAAATTTTATTAAATTTATCATCTCAATCAAATTTAAAAACTTTAAAATTACAATATAATGAATTAAATAAATCAAATTTAGATAAATTATTTGAAATTATTGATTCTAAAAAACTTTCTTTGGAATCTTTAGAAATTAATGGTAATCAAATTGACGAAGAAGATGAATTAATTGAAAAATTCCAAGATTTATTAGGTGATAAAGTTGATGAATTAGATGAAATGGAAGGTGAAGCAAGTGATGATGAAGATGATGATGATGATGAAACTGAAGAAGATGAAGAAATTATAGATTTTGATGAATTAGCTAAAGAATTAGATGGTGTAGATGAAGATAAAGATGAATCAGTTGATAATATCGCTGAAAAATTAGATGAGACTCATATTTAGGTTATTAAATATACATAATTATTATTATTTAACTGTATTTCTCTTTAATAATAGTTCTGTACTATTTTCTTGAATTTTCGTTGCTTTTTTGATTTTTGTTACTTTTTTCTTTTTTAAGCAAATTTCACAGATTTTTGAACATTAAACGATTTAAAATAAAATCGAAAAAAATAAAGAGAAAAAACAAAAGCAAAAATTCTTTGAAACCACAAACAAAGCTCTTACACCAGAAGAACGCAAGTCCATTACTACATATCTAACGGCTCTATCTATGATCATTGAACTATCATGATAATATAGAAACACTTTTAGAGAGCCAGTGCGAAAAATCTCATCTCATCAAATGTCAGTAGTTGGATCTTTAATATTTTGTACAGATTGTGGTAACTTATTAGACCAAATAAGTTCTAAAAAAACAATAAATTGTAAGATATGTAATAAATCTTATGATTCTTCTAAATTTGAAAATTTAAAAGTTATAACAACATCAAATGAAGATGCTTTCCCATCAATTTTAAAAATGAATAGATCTGCAGTTAAAACAACTTTAAAGAAAGATGAATTAGATGAAGGAGCTACAATTAAAGAAAAATGTCCTAAATGTGGTCACGATGAAATGCAATATCATACATTACAATTAAGAAGTGCCGATGAAGGGGCAACTGTCTTTTATACTTGTACAAGTTGTGGTTATAGATTTAGAACAAATAATTAAAAAGAGCATATATATAAATTACATAATTATTTAAGAAAACTTAAAAGAAAATATACAAAGGAGAGAAAAATACCATTTATTATTTTACTACCTATACACCTCTTTTTTTTTGAATTTTTATTATTATTATTATAAGCCATTTTTCTTTTTCTTTTTCTTTTTTCTATCTACACTTCAGTCATATCTAATGCAACAATGGCAGATTCTCTAACAACTTGTTCTTTATCATTCAAGAAGGATTGTAAAACAGGTAAACATTCATCAGTACCAATTGAACCTAAAGCTTCAGCAGCTTCATGTCTAACCATACCAGCTTCTCTTTCATCTTTTAAAACTTCAATTAATGATGGAACAGTAACAGGATTACAGATTTGACCGAAGACATAAGCAATTTCATGTTTAAATAATGCTGATGAATCTTTAAATCCACTAGCTAAAGCTAAACATGCTTCATCAGTACCAATATCTCTTAATCTAAACATTGCTCTATATCTTTCAAAAAGTGATTCATCTTGATCATTCAAAATATTTTGTAATTTAGAAATTTTTGATTCTTGACTAGTTGGCATTGGTGGAGCTGGATCGATTGAAGTATATAAAGATTTTTCTAAAACTTCAGTTTTTGATGATTCTGATTGTTCCCATTTAATTCTTGCAATTGCTAATTCACAAGTTTGTTTAATTTCAATAGATGGATCATTTTTATAATATTCTTCTAATAAATTAATTGAATCAATATCACCAATTGCTCCTAAAGCTTCAGCTGCTTCATGTCTAACCATAATTTGTTGATTTTCATCAGCTAAAACTTTTCTTAAATGTGGTGCAGCATATAAATTTTTAGTTTGACCTAAAACATAAGCAACTTCATGCTTTAATAATTCAGATGAATCTTTAAAACATTCGGATATATAATCAATAGCTTTTTGAATTTCTTTAATATCATTAGAATTATCACTACCAATATTTTTTAAATTAAATAATGCTCTAAAACGATTAGCAAGTTTTTCATCTCCACTTTTATTAGATAAAATATCTCTTAATTCTTCTAATGAACAGTTATCAAAATCTATTTCAGTCATTTTTATTTTATATATTTATTAACTTAAAGTAAAAAAAAAAAATGAAATGTTTTAAGCTTTTTGAAGAATTTGAAAATTTCGCAGCTGAGATGACTTTTAACCATCATACGTTGAATGCATAATCTTCGATTATGATTTTATTTCAAGAGTCATGGTATACTTTATAAGTATATAAGGACCATTACTTGAGACCAAACTCAATAAACCGATTAAAATAAAGTAAATATTGGATAATCTCTAAGAATTATCCATTAGAAGAAGTCTTAAAGAGTGAAACTACACAAAAAGTACTAAAAACTCTCATTTTAATAAACCATTATAACCCCCAAGTTCATCAATAACCACATAATCATATAAAATCTATTATTTTGTTAAAAAAATATTGATTAACAAAGTTTGTCTATAATATTGATACTGTAGAAGAAACTCTGAGAACCTTTTCTGAGACTAAAAAATTTTCAACGCGAAGTTTGATCCTAAAAGAATTGAAATTTACCAATAGTTAAAAATGGCAGCTCCACAACAAATGCCAGATTTATCTAATGCTATTGTAGCACAAGATGAAATGGGTAGACCATTTATAATTGTTAGAGATCAAGGTAAAAAACAAAGAAAACATGGATTAGAAGCAACTAAATCACATATTTTGGCCGCTAGAGCAGTTGCCTCCATTGTTAAAACTTCATTAGGACCAAGAGGTTTAGATAAAATTTTAGTTAGTCAAGATGGTGAAATTACTATAACAAATGATGGTGCAACTATTTTATCACAAATGGATTTAGATAATGAAATTGCTAAATTATTAGTTGAATTATCAAAATCTCAAGATGATGAAATTGGTGACGGTACAACTGGTGTTGTTGTATTAGCAAGTGCTTTATTAGATCAAGCATTAGAATTAATTGAAAAAGGTATTCATCCTATTAAAATTGCTAATGGATTTGATGAAGCTTGTAAAATTGCAATTAATGAATTAGATAAAATTGCTGATGAAATTGATATTAATAATGAATCAAATGATTCAAATTTATTAAAAGCTGCTAAAACTTCATTAGGTTCAAAAATTGTTAGTAAAAGTCATGACCAATTTGCTAAAATGGCAGTTGAATCAGTTTTAGCTGTTGCAGATTTTGAAAGAAAAGATGTTGATTTTGAATTAATTAAAATGGAAAAAAAAGTTGGTGGATCAATTGAAGATTCAAAATTAATTAAAGGTGTATTATTAGATAAAGATTTTTCACATCCTCAAATGCCAAAAGAAATTAAAGATGCTAAAATTGCAATTTTAACTTGTCCATTTGAACCACCAAAACCAAAAACTAAACATAAATTAAATATTTCAACTGTTGAAGAATTTCAAGTTTTACAAGAATATGAAACTAAAAAATTTCAAGAAATGATTGATTATGTTAAAGATTCAGGTGCTAATACTGTTGCATGTCAATGGGGGTTTGATGATGAAGCAAATCATTTATTATTAACTAATGGATTAAATGCAATTAGATGGATTGGTGGATCAGAATTAGAATTATTAGCAATTGCAACTAATGGTCGTATTGTACCAAGATTTGAAGATTTAACTGCTGAAAAATTAGGTCACGCAGGTACAATTAAAGAATTGGAATTTGGTACTACCAGAGATAGAATGTTAGTTATTGAAGATTGTTCAAATACAAAAGCTGTTACATGTTTTATAAGAGGTTCAAATGAAATGATTTGTGCTGAAGGTATTAGAGCTTTACATGATTCAATTTGTGTTGTTAGAAATTTAATTAAAGATAATAGAGTTGTTTATGGTGGTGGTGCATCAGAATTAGCTTGTTCAATTGCCGTTTCTGATGAAGCTAATAAACGTAAAGGTATTGATCAATATGCTTTTAGAGCATTTTCTCAAGCTTTAGATGTTATCCCAACTACATTAGCTGAAAATTCAGGTTTAGATCCAATTGATGTATTATCCACTTTAAAATCAAATCAAGTTTTACATAAAGATAGTAAATTAGGTGTTGATTGTTTAAATAAGGGAACAAATGATATGAAAGAATTATTTGTAATTGATCCATTAATTGGTAAAAAACAACAATTATTATTAGCTACACAATTATCAAGAATGATTCTTAAAATTAATGATGTTATTATTAGTGGTAAAGATGAATATTAGAACTCCACCAAACATTTTAAATCCAAAAAAACAACATATTTATATGGGTACTGTATATAAATAATCTCACACTCAAAAAACCTTTTCCTCTTTTCTCAATCATCAATCACCGCACTCTCGACTGAACAAAAATCGAACTTGCCAATTTTGATAGTTAAAACCTCAATTAAATAATAATTATTTCAATTGTTTAATCATCAATTGATTTTTATTATTAATTTTGTTTATTTGATATCTAATTTATAATAGTTAAAGACTATACTAGATTTTTAATATTTGATTTTATTTTTAATTTTTTAGTTTTTCAAGACAGATAAAGAAAAAAAAGGAGTAAAGTTGGACAAAAATGGCGAGTATGGGAACCCCAGCAGTTGTCATGGACAATGGTACTGGTTTAACAAAATTAGGATTTGCAGGAAATGATTCTCCATCATTTGTTTTCCCTACAGCAATTTCAACTTCAACCATTGCTGGTAAAACTTCAAAACAATCAGCTGCTAAAACTTCATTTTTAGCTTCTAAAAGAGGTTTAGAAGATTTAGATTTTTTCATTGGTGATGAAGCAATTAACGCTGCTAATGGTGCAAATTATAGTTTATCTTATCCGATTAAACATGGTCAAGTTGAAAATTGGGATCATATGGAAAGATTTTGGGAAAATAGTATTTTTAAATATTTAAGATGTGAGCCAGAAGATCATTACTTCTTGTTAACTGAACCTCCATTGAATCCACCAGAGAATAGAGAAAACACTGCTGAAATTATGTTCGAATCTTTTAACTGTGCTGGTTTATATATTGCAGTTCAAGCTGTTTTAGCTTTAGCAGCTTCATGGACTTCATCAAAAGTTCAAGATAGATCATTAACTGGTACTGTTATTGATTCAGGTGATGGTGTAACTCATGTTATACCTGTTGCAGAAGGTTATGTTATTGGTGCAGCAATTAAAAATATTCCATTAGCTGGTAGAGATATAACTTTATTTATTCAAAGTTTATTAAGAGATAGAGGAGAATCTGATACTTCATTACAAACTGCTGAAAAAATTAAACAACAATTTTGTTATGTTTGTCCTGATATAGTTAAAGAATTTAATAAATTCGATCAATATCCACAAGAAAAATTTGCTCAATATATCGTAGAATATACTGATAAAAACAAAACTAATACAGTTGACGTTGGTTATGAAAGATTTTTAGCTCCAGAAATTTTTTTCAATCCAGAAATTTGTTCATCAGATTATTTAACACCTTTACCAACTGTTGTTGATCAAGTAATTCAAGCTTCACCAATTGATGTTCGTAAAAAATTATATAAAAACATTGTTTTATCAGGTGGTTCAACTATGTTTAAAGATTTTGGTAGAAGATTACAAAGAGATTTAAAATCTTTAGCAAGTGAAAGAATCGAATTAAGTGAAAGATTAAGTGGTGTTAAAAGTTCAGGTGTTGACGTTCAAGTTATATCACATAAAAGACAACGTAATGCTGTTTGGTTTGGAGGTTCATTATTAGCTCAAACTTCTGAATTTAAAAGTTATTGTTACACTAAACAAGATTATGATGAATATGGTCCAAGTATTGTTAGAAATTTTTCATTATTTTCAGTTCCATAAATTATGAATAGACAAAATAAATTGTAAGCCTCTCTACTGATAAGTAACTCTTTGATTTAAAAATTTTAGTAGTAGTTGAAACTCTCCCCCTATTTGGGTTATTTTCATCTCAAAGATTAATAATTATTCAATACTTTAGGAGCCGTCCAAAAGGCACGTTATTAAATCTGGTAATTGAAGAATTCTGATTCATAATACAGTTTGTGGATAATTATTAATATGTTCTGTAACGCTAGTGTGATATTTTCTGATTTCTCACTTTGAGAAAGATTATCATCAAAAATCTCAAATTTCGCTTTCCTCGAATAATAAACCCATCTTCCGGTAAGATAAATAATGTCATTAACTCAACCACAGATCGTGGACGGGGTAGAGTTGAATCAAATATTTAATGGATTACGATCAAATAATGATGAAGAAAGAAATAGATATGCCATTGAATTAAGAAATCATTTAGAATCAGTGGCTAGAGATTTATCTGTTGAACAATTTAATCGTTATATCACCGATATCAATAAAACAATTTATGAACTTTTACATGGAGATAATTCGTCCAAGTTTGGTGGTATAGCTGCTATTGATGCATTGATTGATTTTAATTCGGGTATTGGTGAAGAAAATGCAACTAAAACTGCGAGATTTTCAAATTATCTTTATCCTTTAACATTATCAAATGATTTAACAATTATGAAAAGAGCAACTAAAACATTGGGTAAGTTAGCAATGCCTGGTGGTACTTTAACTGGTGATTTTGTTGAATACGAAGCAAAAAAGGCAATTGAATGGTTACAAAGTGATAGTAGACAACAAGATCATAGAAGACATACAGCTATTTTAATGCTAAATTCTTTAGCGGATAATTCTCCAAATTTATTATATAATTTTGTAAATCAAGTGTTAGAAAGATTATGGACTCAATTAACCGATGTTAAATTAGTCTTAAGAATTGATGCAGCAGTTACTTTGAAAAAATGTATGGAAATTATTTATAATAGAGATGTTAATGCCAGACGATTCTGGATTAAAAGTTTTATAGATCTGGCTTCTAAAGTTTTAAGTGCTTCAATTCCCGAAGATCAACATACTAGTATTGAAGATTATACAGATGCCACAGCAGCAAGTGCAAGTGCTAGTACTATTAACGGTCATAATAATGGTAGTGAACCACCAGTAACTAATCCTTCAACTTCATCAACAACATTAAATACTTTAACTCCTCAAAGTTTTGAAGCAATTCATGGGTCTTTATTAGTTTACAGAGAATTATTATATTATCATAATGATCCTTACATTGTTTCTAAGTTTGATATGATGTATGAAAATTCATTTTTTCATAGAACTAATAAGAAATCAACAATTAGACAAGAATTAACAAATATTTTCCCATTAATTTGTAGAGTTAAACCTGATTTATTTGTTGAAAAATATTTACATAAAACATTATCTTACTACTTATCACAATTAAAAAAATATAAGAATCAATATACTGATGTAATATCTTCAGATAAAAGTTATATATTTCACAGTATTGGACTTATTGCATTAGAAGTAGGTAATCAAATGGCAACCTATCTTGACGCTATTCTTGATAATATAAGAGAAGGTTTATCTTATCCGACTAATTCAAGTGTCCAATCAATATTATCTAGTGCAGTATCAGCAACATCAGAAAATCCATTTTTAAATAATTCAAATGGTTTATCATTACAAACTAGTCTTTCAATGTCATCAAAATATAGATCAAGTAGGAAAAGTACTGAACCAGCCATTTTTGACTGTATTGGTAAATTATCAATTTCTGTTGGTCCAGCATTAACTAAGCATTTACAACGTGATATATTAGATATGATGTTTAGTAATTGTTCATTATCAAAACATATGCAAGATGTCTTACAAATTTTAATAACCAATATACCTGTATTATCGAATGTAATTAATGCTAAATTGTTAAATTTATTAAGTCTTGTACTTTCAGGTGTTATATTTCAACCTCCAGGTTCTCCTTATGCAACAGTCAAAATGAATGAAAAATTAGCAAAGGATTATAGATTAATTATGATATCAAGAGATACCGGTTTAAGCATTAACAGTATATTAAATAATCAGGAATTATATGAACAACAAGAATCAATAATATTAGTTCAAGCATTAGAAATGTTGGTATTTTTTAAATTTGAAGGTTATCAATTAAATGAATTTGTTAGATATTGTACTATTAATTATTTAAGCCATCCTAATTCAAAAGTTCGTCAAACAACGGTTGTTGCATCTTGTGAAATTTTCACTAAAGATCCAATTTGTGAACAAGTTAGTGTTAATGCATTAAATGCAATTAATGAAATTTTAGATAAATTATTATCGATCTCAATTACTGATCCAAATCCTGAAATTAGATTAGAAGGTTTATCAAGTCTTAGTAAAAGCAAATGTTTTGATCCACAATTATCTCAAGCAAATAATTTGAAATTGTTATTCATTGCCTTAAATGATGAAATTTTTGCTATTAGAAAAGTTACAATCACATTATTAGGTAGATTATCATCGATAAATCCTGCTTATATTGTACCATCATTGAGAAGGACTTTAATTCAATTATTATCAAGATTAGATTATTCAACTGGTAGTAGGAAAAAGGAAGAAAGTGCTGCACTATTATCATTATTAATTGCTAATTCAAAAGATTTAACCAAACCTTATGTGAAACCAATAGTGGAAGCTCTTTTACCAAAGGCAAAAGATCCAAGATCATCTGTTGCAGCAAGTGCTATTAAAAGTTTAGGTGAATTGGCAGTTGTAGGAGGAGAAGATTTAAAACCTTTCATTCCAGAATTGATGCCTTTAATTATTGATACATTTCAAGATCAAAGTTCATCATATAAAAGAGATGCTGCATTAAGGACATTAGGTCAGTTAGCTAGTAGTTCGGGTTACGTTATTCAACCACTTTTAGATTATCCACAATTATTAGATATGCTACTTAACATTTTAAAACTGGAAGCTTCACCCACTATAAGAAGAGAAACTGTTAGATTATTAGGTATTTTAGGTGCTTTAGATCCTTATAAACATCGTGAGGTTGAAGAAAGTTCTAAAAATATTCCAACTGAACAGAATGCTCCACCTATTGATGTTGCTTTATTAATGCAAGGTATGTCACCATCAAATGATGAATATTATCCAACAGTCGCAATAACTAATTTAATGAAAATTTTAAAAGATCCTTCTTTGAAAATTCATCATAGTAAAGTAATTCAAGCAATTATGTATATTTTCCAAACTTTAGGTCTTAGGTGTGTTTCATTTTTGCCACAAATTATTCCTGGAATAATAAATGTAATGGATTCTTGTGAAGCGGCAATGAAAAAGTTTTATTTCCAACAATTAGGTGCATTAATTCTTATTGTCAAACAGCATATTAGACCATTTTTACCCGAAATTTTTACAGTTATTAAAAAATTCTTTTCATTTAACGAAGAAAATAATATTGCTGTTATTATAATTAATTTAATTGAATCCATTTCAAGAGCTTTAGATGGTGAATTTAAAATGTACTTACCTGAAGTTTTAACATTACTTTTAGATGTTTTTGAACAAGATAAATCAAACAAGAGAGAAACTACTTTACACGTATTAAAATGTTTTGTGATATTCGGAAGTAATATAGAAGATTATGTGCATATAATCATCCCAAGTATTGTGAAAATGTTTGAATCTGGACCGCAGTTATTAAGAAAAGCTTCAATTGAAACTATTGGTAGATTATCTAAAAATGTTTTATTAAATGATATGTCCTCAAGAATTGTTCACCCATTAATAAGAGTTTTAAGACATGATACTGAAGAATTGAAAGCAGTTATCTTAAATAGTATGTGTTATTTACTATTACAATTAGGAAATGAATTTACTGTTTTTATTCCATCAATAAAGAAAGTTTTATATGACAAAAAGATCAATGGTGGTACATTTGATCAATTAGTTAATAAATTAATGAATGGTGAACCATTACCAACTAATTTAAATATTTATAAAGATTATGATATTGTTCTGAGTCATTTTGATATGCCTAATAGTGGCGATGTTCAATTAAAGAAATTGCAATTTAATCAAGCTGCTTTGAAATCAGTTTGGGATCCAAGTCAACATAAAACAAGAGAAGACTGGCTGGAATGGATTTCAAAATTAAGTAAAGAATTATTAAGACACTCACCTTCTCATGCAATTCGTGCTTGTGCTCCATTAGCTACTGATTATTATCCATTAGCCAAAGATTTATTTAATGCAAGTTTTGCAAGTTGTTGGAATGAATTATATTCTCAGAATCAAGAAGAATTAGTTGAATCACTATGTATTGCATTATCATCACCTAATAATCCTCCAGAAATCCATCAAATTTTATTGAATCTTGCTGAATTCATGGAACACGATGATAAATCGTTACCAATTGCAATTACAACCTTGGGTCAATATGCTCAAAGATGTCATGCTTATGCTAAATCTTTACATTATAAAGAATTAGAATTTTATGAAGAACCAACTACTCCAACTATTGAATCATTAATCACTATTAATAATCAATTAGCTCAATCTGATGCAGCTGTTGGTATTTTAAAGCACGCTCAATTACATCATGACTTACAATTAAAAGAAACTTGGTTTGAAAAATTACAAAGATGGGATGATGCATTAAAAGCTTATAATGATAGAGAGAAGAATGAACCTGATAATATTGAAATTACAATGGGTAAAATGAGATGTTTACATGCTTTAGGAGAATGGGAACAATTATCTGAATTAGCTCAAAGTAAATGGAATAATTCATCAAGTGAGATCAAAAGAGGTATATCACCCTTAGCTGCTGCTGCGGCATGGGGGTTAGGTCAATGGGATAGAATGGATGACTATATTAAAGTTATGAAACTGGAATCTCCTGATAGAGCATTTTTCAATGCCATTTTAAGTTTACATAGAAATAATTTTGAAGATGCTTCAAATCATATTTTAAAAGCAAGAGATTTATTGGTAACTGAAATAACTGCATTGGTTAGTGAAAGTTATAATAGAGCATATGGTGTAGTTGTTAGAGTTCAAATGTTAGCTGAATTAGAAGAAATTATCAAATATAAATGTTTACCACAAGGATCAGAAAAGAGAGTTGTGATGAGGAAAACTTGGAATACAAGATTACTTGGATGTCAAAGAAATGTGGATATTTGGCAAAGAATGTTAAAAGTCAGAGCTTTAGTTATAAAACCAAAACAAGATATGGAAATGTGGATAAAATTTGCTAATTTATGCAGAAAATCTGGTAGACTTAATTTAGCTGAAAAATCTTTAAATTCGTTATTAGAAGAAGGTTCACCAGAAAATCCATCAAGAGCTCCCCCTCAAGTTGTTTATGCACAATTAAAATATATGTGGGCAAAAGGTCAACAAAGAGAAGCTTTACGTCATTTAGTTGATTTTACTACAAGAATGTCACAAGATTTAGGTCTTAATCCAAATGATCTCATCACTCAACCTTTACCATCTGAAGGTCCTGGTATTCCTAAACATGTTGAAGATTATACTAAATTATTAGCTAGATGTTTCTTAAAACAGGGTGAATGGCAAATTGCCTTAAATAGTAACTGGAAATCTGACACTTCGGAAATTATTTTAGGTGCTTATTTATTAGCTACTCATTTTGATGATAAATGGTATAAAGCTTGGCATAATTGGGCTTTAGCTAATTTTCAAGTTATTTCTTCTTTTACATCTCAAAATAATGTGAACCATTCTGAAGAACTTAAAACTGTTGATGCTGCTACAGTTGGAAAAGATCAAGATGCAGAAGGTGATGAAACAGGTAATGGTAATAATAATGGTAATGTTCAAACTTCATCATCTATTCCTATGGAAGCGGTCCAACGTCATGTTGTTCCTTCTATTAAAGGTTTTTTCCATTCTATTTCCCTTTCAAATTCAAATTCATTACAGGATACCTTGAGATTATTAACATTATGGTTTAGTTTTGGTGGTATACCTGAAGCAGCCCAAGCAATGACTGAAGGTTTCAATATGCTTAAAATTGATACTTGGTTAGAAGTTATACCACAATTAATTTCAAGAATTCATCAACCTAATCAAGTTGTCAGTAGAGCACTTTTTGGTTTATTAAGTGACTTAGGTAAGGCACATCCCCAATCTTTAGTTTATCCTTTAGCTGTTGCTGTTACATCTGAATCAATTAGTAGAAAGAAAGCAGCTTTATCAATTATTGATAAAATGCGTATTCATTCAGCAATATTAGTTGAACAATCTGAATTAGTTAGTACTGAACTTATTCGTGTTGCTGTTTTGTGGCATGAACAATGGTATGAAGGTTTAGAAGATGCTTCAAGATTATTCTTTGGTGAACATAATACTGAAAAGATGTTTGAAGTTTTGGAGCCATTACATTTAACCTTACAAAAAGGTCCAGAAACTATGAGAGAATCAAGTTTTGTTAATGCCTTTGGTAGAGAATTAGCTGATGCTTATGAATGGGTATTGAATTATCGTCGTACAAAAGATATTACCAATTTAAATCAAGCTTGGGATATTTATTATAATGTTTTCCGTCGTATTAGTAGACAGTTACCACAATTATCTAGTTTAGAATTACAATATGTTTCGCCAAAATTAGAAGTTGCAAATGATTTAGAATTAGCAGTGCCTGGTACAAGTGAGGCTGGTAAAGAAGTTATTAGAATTGCTAGATTTGACCCTACTATATCAGTTATTTCATCTAAACAAAGACCTAGAAAAGTATTAATTCACGGTAGTGATGGTAAAGAATACTATTATGTATTAAAAGGTCACGAAGACATTAGACAAGATAATCTTGTTATGCAATTATTTGGTTTAGTTAATACATTATTGGTGGATGATCCTGAATGTTTCAAGAGACATTTGGATATTCAAAGATATACAGCTACTCCATTATCTCCAAAAGTTGGTTTATTAAGGTGGGTACCAAATAGTGATACTTTCCATGTTTTAATTAGAGAATACAGAGAATCAAGAAAGATTTTATTAAATATTGAACATAGAATTATGTTACAAATGGCACCTGATTATGATAGTTTAACATTATTACAAAAAGTTGAGGTATTCACTGGTGCTTTAGATAATACTAGAGGTCAAGATTTATATAAAGTTCTTTGGCTTAAGTCCAAATCGTCAGAAGCTTGGTTAGATCGTCGTACAACATATACTAGATCATTAGCTGTTATGTCAATGGTTGGATATATTCTTGGTTTGGGTGATCGTCATCCATCTAATTTAATGTTGAATAGAATAACAGGTAAAGTTGTTCATATTGATTTTGGTGATTGTTTTGAAGCAGCAATTTTAAGAGAGAAATATCCTGAAAAAGTCCCATTTAGATTAACAAGAATGTTAAATTATGCTATGGAAGTTAGTGGTATTGAAGGTTCATTTAGAATTACTTGTGAACATGTTATGAGAGTATTAAGAGATAATAAAGAGTCATTAATGGCAATTTTAGAAGCTTTTGCATATGACCCATTGATTAATTGGGGGTTTGATTTCCCAACTAAAGCAGTTGCTGAAGCTACAGGAATTAGAGTTAATCAAGTTAATGTCGCAGAATTATTAAGAAATGGACAGATTGATGAAGAAGAAGCAGTTAGATTAAATAAAAGAAATGAATTAGAAATCAGGAATGCTAGAGCAGCGCTTGTTTTAAAGAGAATTACTGATAAATTAACTGGTAATGATATTAAAAGATTAAAAGGATTAGATATTGAAACTCAAGTGGATAAACTTATCCAACAAGCAACAAGTGTTGAAAACTTGTGTCAACATTTTATTGGTTGGTGTTCATTCTGGTAAGACAGCCAATAGGAAAATAAAAAACAAGAAAATTAAACCTTTTTATGTATTAAAAAAATTGTATTTACATATACCTATATATATATATATATATAATCTATTTATGATTCCTACGTTCTATGCAATTTTCTTAGAAGCGTTTGTGAAACCTACACCTTTTATTGATAAATTATAGGTACCTTCAAACTCATCATCAACTTTCAAGAATCCTTCAGTTCCAAATATTTTTTTGATATCATTTAAGTTCCAAAAAAGATCTTCATCAATTTGATCTTTATGAATTTTCAACCTTCCAACATCTTCTTTTCCTATAGTCATAAAGCATAACGCCAATTCTAATTGGTTTTTACCAACAACACAACTATGACTTAATTCATAAAGTAAATTATACGCAACTTTTTCTGCTACATCTTCTGGCAAACTACCTGGGGTACCAACACCATCAGTATAAATTCTCCAACCTTTTTTCAGTTCCGCTACTAATGTGATACCAAAACCTGGAGATTTACCACTATTTTCACCTCTCCAAACATCAGCAGATATATTAACTTCAACACCTGTAGGACGAAGAATTTTTCTTGAAGTATCTATCATTCTATTTACTATTGATGGTGATACCCTTGCACAATGGGCTACTCCTCTAATAGCTGAAATTTTTGGAGTATCTAATGCATGCATCGTCAAAGGTTGTGGAATTAACGAATTACAAAGTAAATGAACCTCTCCGCCCCCTAAGGGAGGAGCTCCCCTTTTCAAAATGTGAATTGAAACATCTCTCACACCAAATTTATCCATTAATGGGATCATTCCCCATTTCAAACTATCAACTGAAGTTTCGTTAGAACCTAAACTTGTCATACCTTTAAATATTATTGAAAATTTCTTTTTGGAGAATGGTGCTAACATTAACATTGGTTCAAGATAATATCCAATTGGTTTTCCTTTATCACAATTAAATGTAATTTCTCCACCGGTAATAATACCAGGTTTATACGTTATAGTGGTACCGGTATAACTTATTTCTAAATGTGTCCCATTGGTTACAGAATCCAATAATCTTAAAAATGAATATTCATAATTTGTTAAACCAGGGTTTAATTCATTTGATCTTATTTTAGTTATCTTTATAGGAGTTCCTGATAATGTTGCTAAGACAAGACGGAATCTGAAATTCTTCGAAGATTCAAAAGTAATCATGTTTGTTTTCTTTACTTGTGACATTTTGTGGTTGTTGTTATATATTTCTTTGATAACTGTTTAATGTTTATATAAAGATTTTTGAATATTTGCAACTCTTCTGATGCTCTGCTCTTCTCAAAAGTTTTCTGAAAAAAAGAAGGGAGTGCGCATCACAAAAATTAATAGTGAGAAAACTATCACGAAACCTCAAAGTAACCTTCAAGACCAGCTTTAATTAAATTGGACAATTAGATTAATTTCCATCTATTGTTGTAATATAGAATCACCTTCAGAACATGGAGGAAGGTAACAAGAGGAAAATAGAGGATAATTCAAGTGACTCCAATGAAGGGAAAAGGATTAAAGTTGAAGGGAATGGTGATAATGGATTATTGGATGATGAATTGAATGCACTTCTTACTCAGGGTAATGACAATAAAATCAATGGATTCAAGAGTAATTCAAGTTTAGATTTTAATGATTTACCTGATGATTTATTAGACTCGATTGATCGATCTGTAGCAACACCAGATTTTACTAGGTCAAGTACACCAATGACTGGTAATGGCTCAACAAATGATAATCACCAACAATACCAACAACCATCAAATTTATCACAATCAGATGATTTAAAGAGGTCATCATCAGGTTATCCATTGAATAGGGATCGTAATATAAATGCACCAACAATATCCCATTCTCAATCACAACCACAGTTACCAACTTATCATCAGCAAAACCAACAACAGCAGTTGCAACAACCCAATCAGTCATCTAATTTAGTCATACCATCAACGTCAAAGAATGCAGAACTTTATAGTAATGATCCAAGTAAGTTGAATGATGCATTAGCAGCTGCAGGGGTGGATATTCATCACGAAGAAGAATATTTATTACAACAAAGAAATAGAGATTCAAGGATGAATCAACAATCGTTTCCAAATCCAACACAAAGACCTCCAACAAACTTTTTAAATGCTTACAATTTGTCATTAATTATGCAAAAGACGGCAAGAGAGAATGGTGTAGTCCAAAATTTTTTAGATGATCCCGAATTGTTGGAATTGATGTCTGTTTCTTGTGAAAAATGGATGTCAGATATAATAACTAAAACTGTAATAATGTCACATCATCGTCAAAAAGGTATCCCAAATGTTAATAAGAAACCATCTGCAATTCAAAGGTCAGAATTATCAAAAGAATTAAGAAATTTAGCTTATAGACAAAAGGAATTGGAAGAAAAAAGAGTTAACAAAAGAATAGCATTAGGTCTAGAAAAATCCGACGACAGTAAAAAAGATGACAATAAAGGAGGAGCTGATGAATCATTACATAGAGCCGCTAATGCAACAGCAGCAATGATGTCAATGAACCCTTCTAGAAAGAAGTATTCTTGGATGACTGCAGGTTCAGGAACTTCCAATGGTACTGCTGGAGCCACTGGTGCTGCAGGTGGTGACAAAGAACCTGCTAAGAAAAGTCATATAATGACCGCTCGTGGGGAAAATGGTTTAAGATACAGAGAAATAAGAACCGGACAATCAGTCACCATGAAAGACTTATTATCTGCTATAGAAGATCAAAGAATAGGAGTACAAAAAGCTCTATTAAAGGGTTACTCTAAGTTAAGAGATTAAGTAGTAGAATGTAAAATATTTTGAATCGCGGTATTTTTTTTCTCTTTCAAAACGTAAACAAGGTGATTTTTATTTGAAAAGCAGGTATAGTTTGATTTGATTTGATTAAGAATATTTTTAAAAGGGGACAACAAATCAAAGAAAGTTACTATTTAGCAATATGTCTGAGTTTTCCTTAACAAAGTGCTTCAATAGCTTTGATGTTGATAAAGTACCAGATGAAGCAATATCAGGCGCATCTAGTAGATTAGATTCAATCACCAATAGTTTGGCTACTAATCCTGAAAGTGTCAATGATGATAGTGAGTTATTTGAAGAAGTCATTGATTTATGTCATGGATTCAAAGGCTTGGAATCGAATGAACAAAAACAGTTAACATATTTGATTAGTTCTTCATTTAAAAGTGTATGTGCAAATGTAGGTTCCTCAATTGATTCAGGAGATTTTGTTGATTCAATACCTCGAATAAAGTCGATTCTAGAAAGGTATGGTTATTTGGTATTTGTTTTATTTACAATTCTTGGTAAAGAGGACTTCAGTGCAATTTCAATTCAATCAAGATCTAAGAATAAAACACTAATGGCAAGTTGGAAGAATAATTGTGGTAAAGTTCAAGATCTCCTTGATGCAACAGAAATTTGTATGGAATTAGATATTGGGAAAGTGTTGGTTACTACCCCAGAGAAAACAGCATTTTTAGAATTATTTAATAGACCGATTTTCCATCTCATGGAAACCCCAGAAAGGATGAAATCTGCCCCAATTAAGGCTGTGATGTTTAGATGTATTTGTATGATGGTCAAAGATCATAATCATTCAACAACAGTACAGAATTCCATTGTCCAATCATTAACATATTTCATGCATATACCTCCATACATGGCTGAATTATTATATACTTTAGATACCAAATATGACTACGGTGCATTAACTGAGGAAGTTTTAAGAGAAGTTTCTACTATAGAGTTCAATTCTAATGATAACAATGGTCCTAAATCAATTTCTGATTTTCTTGTTAATTTATCACAATTAAGTCCAAGATTACTTTTGAAACAAATGGCATCAATTGCTCAATTATTAGATAATAGTAATCAAACTTTAAGATGTTCAGTTGTTGAATCGTGTGGTAATATCGTAGTTGATATAATTAAATCAAATGATTCATATGAAGCACAGGAAACAGATACTTATGATTCAGAAGGTAGAAATGATCAGGCACAGAATCAACAACACACTGAAAGTTTGATTGATTTATTACAAGAGAGATTATTAGATCAAAATCCATATGTTAGAACCAAAGCTATCCAAGCATTAAATAAAATTTGTTCATTGAAGATCAAATTTACTAAAAGAAAACAAATCTTTATGCTTTTAGCTGTCCGTTCACTTGATGATAGAAGTACCTTAGTTAGAAGAAATGCAATTAAACTCATGTCAAAATTAGTTTTACACCATCCTTTTGATACAATTCACGGAACCCAACTTTCTTTAACTGAGTGGAAGAAAAGATCAGCTGAAGCAGATGCAATTTTAGAACAATATCTCCCAACCGATCAACTCAAAAAATGGAAAGAAAGAAATGATGTAATAGAGGAAGAGGAAGAAGAAGATGCAGTTGAAGGAGAGGAGGAAGAAGGCGAAGAAGGTGACGATGCAGAAGACAAAATGGAAGTTGATGGAGAAGAAGAACAAAAAGAGGAAGAATCAGGTGAAGATAAGGAGGCCGAAGAAGAAGATGAAGAAGAGGACATGGATGTATCTATGATGGAAAAACAAGAAAATTTACCCGATGCTAATGTTCTTCTCAAAGCTAAATTAAGTTCTCAATATTATGAGGATGCTGTTAGGTTTATTGAAGTTATTCATAAAGGAACCGAAATAATATCCAATTTATTATTCTCCAAAAATAGAAATGAAGTTTTAGAATCAATGGATTTCTTAGTTTTAGCAGATGCATATGGAATTGAAGTATCTTCCGATGGTGTTCGTAGAATGCTTCATTTAGTTTGGATGAAAGGTTCTTCTGATGAAGGTAAGTCAATATCGTCACATCTTATTGATTGCTACAAGGAACTTTTTTTAACTGCTCCAAGTGGTGTAACTTCTGCTCAAAAAGCTTCACTTATTGCTAAAAACTTAATTGGTATTACGTTAAGTTCCACTTTGGCTGACTTAGCCTCTTTTGAAAAATTACTTTGTATGATGTATTTTGAAAGATTAATATCTAATGATGTTTTGGCTATCCTTTGGCAAATTTATGGTCACAAAACTGATCTGTTATCAGAAGATCAAATAGAATCATCCAAATTACAGAGGAGGGGTGCCATAACTGTATTAGGTATGATTGCAATCGCTGATCATAATATAGTTTTAAAGGGTCTCGATTCACTTCTTAACACCGGTTTAAATATTGATGAATACAATGATTCAGAATTATGTAAATTTTCATGTATTGCCATTCAAAGAATTGTTCCTGTATTATCAAAGAGTAAAGATACCATGTTTCACAAAATAGATAGAGAAGATGAAATTATTGACAAATTAACTAGTATATTATTGACTGAACATGATGAAGCATCTTGGTATGGAGTAGCAGAACAAGCTATATCAGCAATTTTTAAAGTTTCAAGTTCTCCTGATGAAGTTTGTAATAAAATCATAAACCAAAGATCAGTTTCAGTTTTTAAAAATGCCACTGATTCTAGCTCACAAATAAACTCATTATCCCAATTATTATTTGTTGTTGGTCATGTAGCAATTAAAACTATAGTATTTTTAGAAAAACTTGAAACATTTTTTAAGAAAATGAAAAATGATTCTGAAAACAAAAACAAGAAAGGCAATGAAAAAGAAAATGGAGAAACAGAAGAAAATGAACTCGAAATGATTGGAGGTACCACTGAAGATGATTTTACTGATGCCGTTATTTACATTAAAGAAAAGGAAATTTTATTTGGTGATAATGCATTATTATCAAGATTTGGACCAATTGTAAGAGAAATCATAGGTAATAGTAAAACCTATGACAATATTGTTCTTCAAAGATCAGCTGTTCTTTGTATGGTTAAATTGATGTGTATTTCATCAAAATTTTGTGAACAAAATTTACCACTTTTAATTACAGTTATGGAAAAATCGCCAGATCCAATTATTCGATCCAATTGTGTCTTAGGGTTAGGTGATATGGCTGTTTGTTTTAATAATTTGGTTGATGAAAATACTGATTTCATATATCGTCGTTTAACTGATGAGAATATAATGGTTCAAAGAACTTGTTTGATGACAGTGACATTTTTAATTCTTGCAGGTCAAGTTAAAGTTAAAGGTCAACTTTCATCAATGGCTAAATGTCTTGAAAATGAAGATCAAGGTATAAGTGATATGTGTAAATTATTTTTCACTGAATTGGCTACTAAAGATAATGCTATATATAATGGATTTATTGATATTTTCTCTGGTCTTTCAAACGATAAAAGTTTAGAAAAAGATTCTATGAAGAGGATAGTAAAATTCTTGGTAGGATTTATTGAAAAGGAAAAACATCAAAAACAATTATCTGAAAAATTGTTGGTTAGATTAAATAAATGTCAAAATAGTGAACAATGGAATGATATTGCATTTGTTTTACAATCAATTCCTTACAAGAATGAAAATATTTCTAAAGCTTTAGAAGATGGATTTAAAATGGTTGAAGTTGGAAGTAAATAAATTTAATAAATTTAATTTAAATTTTGCCCAAATATTTTTTCTTCACTTTGTCTTTTCCTCTCTGTATCTCTTCCTCCACTTTAAAATTTTCGCAACCTTTGATCTAGCCCTTCCATAATTTTAAACATGAGGATCAATTTAATTCAGGACCAAATTACCAAGTTGCTGGAAGTCTCAGGATTAGACGAAGCCAATATTAAGATTTTGACATGTGCTTTGTTATCTTATCCGTTTAGTGCTATTTTTAAAAGATTACCAGATTACAATTACACTTTGAAAAATGTTTACATCGTACTGATCTCATCATTTTATGTATTTGGTATTCTTGAATTATACCTGGGATTGACTTCCCTTATGTTATGTGCATTGGGATCTTACTTTATTACTAGATACGTAAGATCAAGATCAATGCCTTGGATCAATTTTGTGTTTTTAATGTTATTTTTAAGTTATCACCATATGCATGAGCAATTTTTCCATGTTTATGATTCAACTGTTATTGATATAACTGGTGCTTTAATGGTTATGGTAATGAAATTATCAGCTTTTGGTTGGAGTATTCATGATGCTAGACAACCAAAAGAGGAATTGACTAACTATACTAAATCAAGATTAATTAAAAAGCATCCAAACTTATTACCGTATTTAGGTTATTGTTTCTTTTATGCTTCATTATTAACTGGTCCAGCGTTTGATTTTGCTGATTATGAAAGATTTATTCAAAATACTTTATTTGAAGATGTCCCAGAATCCAGAAGACCAGGTAAAAGAAAGAGAAGAATCCCAAGAAGTGGTAGAGTTTCATTTAAATTATTATTATTAGGATTTTTTTGGGCATTCTTATATGTCGTAGTTCCTAATTATATTGATCCTAATTATATGTTTGTGGATGATTTTGTTAATAATCATGGATTTATTTATAGAATATTTTATATGTGGGGAGTTGGTTTCTACCTCAGGTTAAAATATTATTGTATTTGGACCATAGCTGAAGGTGCATGTGTTCTTTGTGGAATTGGTTATAATGGATATGATAGTATAAGTGACCAATTTAAATGGGATAGAGTTAGCAATATTGATCCTATCACTTTTGAAACTGGTCAAAATGTTCACGTTTGTTTAGAAGCATGGAATATGAATACAAATAAATGGTTAAAGAATTTTGTTTACCTTAGATTAGCTAGAAAGGGCAAGAAACCAGGGTTTAAAAGTACTGTTGCAACATTTATTGCCAGTGCATTTTGGCATGGTACTAGACCTGGTTATTATTTAACATTTTTAGTAGGAGCTTTTATTCAAACTGTTGGTAAAATATTCCGTAAAAATTTTAGACCAATCTTTGTTGATAAAGATGGAAATAAATCAAAATATAAAGTTTTATATGATATTGTTTGTTATTTCGTTAATCATTTAACTTTTGGATTTATTGTCCAACCTTTTGAAATACTAGATTTCAAAAAATCACTTTATTGTTGGTCTACAGTTAATTACTGGGTTATTATCGGAATTGGATTAGTCTTTTTTATATTTAGAGGACCTTATAGTAAGAAAGTTATTAAATTTTTACGAAAATTCCATATCAGTCAAGAAGTTGTTATGAAACCATCAGCATTAAGTAGAACTGAATCTGCAAAAGTTGTGAAGGCATTGAATTCATACATATCTAAAGACAGGGATCTTATCCATTCACCTACCCTTGGTGTTCCAACATTGGATGATTTGGAAAATTTAAAGAATGAAGATATTTCTGAAGAATTACAAGAATTAGCTACAGCTTGGGATACTTTTAAGGCAAATAAAGGTCAAGATGATTTGGATGAATTAAAAAAAGCGTATAACAACTTTGTAACTGAAATCAATGAAATTTTTAATGATCAAAAAGTAGCAATCAAAGAAAAAATTGATGAAGAACAAGATAAGTTGAAAAAAGAATAGTATTGGGGGTAAAAAAAATAAAAAAAATAGAAAGGTGTGTGTGTATATTTACAAAAATCTTAAGATTTTTTTCTCTTTCTTTTCAGTTTATAATAGCTTACTATACAATATATAATAGTTATTCGATTACTTAACTTATGCTTTACCCTTGGCCCCAGGTCTCGCTTTTGGTCCCCAATTTTTTGGATTTTCTTGATACCTTACCATTTTCAAACCTCTTAAACTTTTAATTTTTTTACTTTCTTCATTTTCACTAGTAAAATCTACTTTATCATTAGATTTACTTAAATTTTTTAAAAGTTTAAATCCAATCATACCTTCAGTTAAGTTAGGACTTTGATTTGGATTTTCTCTTAATGATTTAATTTTTTCATTAAGTTTTTCAGTTTTGTTTAATTTGCCATCATCATAGTCTTTAACCATTTGTAAATTTGATTTGATTAACCATTGTTTATTAATATTCAAAACAACTTCCCAAGGAGAATCAGTTTTAACACAATTCTTTTTAGCATGAGTTAAAGAAATTTTATATCCAGCATTACCTATAGCAGTTGCAAAATCATTAATTGAAATAGGAGGACATTTAAAAAATGATGATAATTGATTTAAGTTAAAATAAAATGGAGTTTCTAATTCATTTAATGCTAAATTTAACATACCTTTTATTCTTTCACTGGTTTTATAAACTTCAGGATCAGAATTTTTACAAACTTCTAAAACTTTATTAATAAAATCATGATTATGAATTTTACCTCCATACATAGGACCTGCTAAATTATATTGACTATTACAATGATTACATTCATTTGTTGGTAGAACTACTTTAGGATATTGAAATTTTAATTTTTCATTTTCAAAAACTTTTCTTCCTAAATATTGATTTACATTATAACCACAACCATTACAATGATAAGTCATCATTGTATTTGAAGCTAAATCTTTAACATCAATAGCACTTGTTCTAACTTTAATAATTAATCTAAAATAATAATCAATTGATAATGATAATAATGGTTCAATTGTCTTTTTATATTTACTTGCAATTTGTGCTATATTATTTATAATTAATCTTATACCAACTTCATGATTACTTTCACTACCCATCATTGTATTACCAAAATTATTACCACCATATAAGGAAAAACATTTTTCAGGATAACCTGAACCTGCTAAAACACCTGCATCTGTACAAGTAACTAATAAAATACCTTCATCTTTAATACATTGAATAGCACTATCAATAAATGGCATAGCTGTACCATAAGGATCTAAATCAACAACATGGAATTTTGTATTTGTTGAACCCATATATTTAATAGCATCACCATGATTTGCAATAATTTTTTTTTCAAGTTTATTATATTCAATATTTTCATTAATTAATTTAACAGCATCTGCCAATAAATCATTGGCAACAATTTTATTAACATTATCCAATTCTCTTGCATAACGAACAGATCTCAAACCAGTTGCACTTAAAGCTTCTAAAATATTTATATAATCACCATCTTTATCACTAGTTAAATTATTTTCATTTGCAACTTTTTCACCTTTATGATTTCTCTTTCTTGATTTAAAATGATCTTGATAAATTTCATGCCAACTTTTAATTACCATAACTGACAAGTCCCTATTGAACTGTTGGATATGATTATAAAAAACTTTATCACCTCCTATGATTTCAGCTTTTCCTTCTCTAATTATGTTATCAACCATAGTTTTCAATATTCTCATTTGAGATTTGAGATGGGCCTCAAATTGGGTTTTCTTAGGTCTCAACATCAACGCTCAATTTTAATCCAAAAAGTACATCCAAAAAAAATCATGGAAGAGGAAGAATATAGTGATTACGATTATGATTCAGATTACACTGAGTTAACAGCACAAGAGCAATGGGAAGAAAGCTTGAAACAAATGAATGGTCTTATAAATTGGATACTATTACCTTTGATTGGTAAAGTATTAGGCAGAAGATTTAGTAAAATAATTTGGAGTAAAATAGCAACCAATTGGGTTAATTAATAGACCCACAGGAATCGGATAGAGCTTTTAAACGGTATAATTGTGATTGAATTAGTGATATGGAAAGTTTTAATGCAACATTAAGTGGAAAATTAAAGATAAGGGAGACCAATAAGGAGATGTAAATAATAGAAAAAAGAGATTATGAAATTACGACTAGTAACTAAAAGTATTTAATATACATAGTATACATTATAAAATTCTTACTACTCTACACTATTGAAGTCATGTTATGTGTTTTCTTCCCTTTTCTTTTTTTGCTTTTAAAGACTTATTATTAAACTTTTGAATTCATTTGAAACGTTAGAATTAACAAAATCTAAAATATATTTTAGTAAAGGTTCGATCAACCCATTACTTATACGATTCAATATTTGATTTAAAACTTTAAAATATTCATCTACTGAAATAGTATCAGAAGACATTGAACCATTTGAATTGGTCAGAAATATTGAACTTCTTTCATCATTACTATTAATTAAATAATTATTATTGAAACCAAGGTGTAATTTCAAAATTTCTAAAATCTTTATTAAAATATTTAATAAATTCTTATAGATAAATAAAGTATCTAAATTAATATTTATCTCTAATTTTTCAATTAATAATTGTTTAGAATTTAATTTAATTGGAGAATTTGCATATTGATTTAAAGTAGATGATGATGAATTATGATTATCTTTCAACTGATATCCTATATCAAAACTTTTTAAAATTAATAAAAGATTCTTTATAAATTTTACTTGATATAATGGTTGACTATTAACAGGAATTGAATTTATAAAATGTTTTGGACTTTCAATTGTACCAGAAAGATTATTTAATTTAGATTGGAAACCTGATTGTTGTTTTTGTTGTTGCCTATACATTTCTTCATCTAATTGTAATGATTTAATCAAATTACCTAAACTAATTGTCAATTTTAATAATTTACTACTGTCAATTGGGAAAGGATTAAGTCCAATAAATTTACTCAATTCTTTATAATTTAACTTATAGATTTTGAGATAGTTAACGGTGGTTTCATAATCATTAAATGGTATCGACTGTAATAACTCTTCATATGTATCTATTTCATTATTCAATAATTCTACAAAGTTCATCGTTGTTTGGACTTTTTTCCTCTTTTGATGATGATCAAACCTATCTGATGAGATTCGTCTAAAGGGTGTTGGTGCGAAAAATAATATTCTTAGGGTGATATTGGTGATATTGGTACTAAATGCTAGTACTAATATTAGTACTTTCAGTTTTATTTATAACTGGTTCGTTTATATTGATATTTGGAGATTCCCCTAGTTTCAGAGGGACTGTTATTCAAAAATCTAGATTAAAATTTTTAGAAGTAAATCAATGGTGTATAACTAAACTTGGATCTATTGAAATACCTGGAATAAATTGGTTTGTTCCAATATTTTATACTACAGTTTTAACTGTTTGTTTCCATCAATTCTTTACCAAAACTTGGGTAATATTACCTGATTATATTAAAAATAGTTTATTTCATCAATTATCTATATTTATATCTATTATTTCGGTTTATTCTATTACATTTATCTGCTGCTTTTCAGATCCTGGTTATATTCATAAATTTAATATCGAATCAATAAATCGTCATTTTATTAATAATGAAATTATATTCTTTAATAATAATTATTGTAAGACATGTCAATTCATAAAACCTGCAAGGTCAAAACATTGTTCCACTTGTAATAGATGTATTGCATTATATGATCATCATTGTATTTGGATTAATAATTGTATTGGATACTATAATTATAAATATTTCATATTATGGTTACTACTGAATATCAATTTTATGTTATATGGAGATTACATATGTTTACAAGCAATTCCAATTTCAAAAATTTGGAGTTCAGTGAAAATAAATGACAATTATAAAATTACCGTGATATTCATACTTATTTGTAGTATGTTTAGTCTTATTGTTATTATATTTACAGGATTACAAATAAGATATATTTACCTTGGTGTTACTACTAATGAGGTAGATAAATGGGGTGAAATTGAATACCTAATTAATTTAGGATTTTTATATTACAAAGATGGTAAATATTATGAATTAAATGATAACAGATTGATAAATTTAAGAAATACAGAGATTTATCCAATACTACCTGAACTCACCAAGATAGAGTCAGTTGACCAAATTAACAATATATATGACAAAGGATTTATAGAAAATTTTAAGGAAAAAATATTTACAATTAATTTTAATTAAAATGAATATCATTTTATTTATTTCATTATTCGTAAAATATACATAAATACATAGATGTCTATCATATCAATAAATTCAAAACAGCGTCCGGTATCTTTATATGTCTTTCAGTTACAATTACTTCATTAAGGTCCTTTTCATCATCAATCAAAGGAATATTCAACTTTTTCTTGACCTTTGATTCACTTATACTTAAACTACTATTCCCATTTTCATGAGAACCATTACCAGCCAGGAAATGTCTCTGTCTTCTATAAACATCTACACTTTCAGAACTTGCTGAATTTAACCCTGAAGGTCTATCGTAGAATCGTATTGACTTACTTGAACCAAAGGTAACTGGTGCAGATTCGGTCGAACTTGCTGAAACTGGTTGTGATAGTATAGGTGAAGGTGTATTATTCGAAGAATTTACACTACTAATTGATTGTGTTTGTGAGTTGGGCGAAGGATGTGCTACTTTGGAACCACCATTATTTGTAGAATCTCTCTCAGTGGTAATTCCATGTCCACCAAGTAACCCAAGTACAGGATTTTCTTTATGATTTTTATTATATTCATAATCATACTCATGATTATTCTCTTGTTCAATTTTGTTTTCATGACCTTGATCATAGCCATCTTCATCATTATTATCGTAATCTTGTACTTTATGTTTGTCAAAACCTTCGTGTGAACCTGTGAACTGTATTCTTGATGCTAAATCTTTAGATTTTTGAAACTTCTGCATCCTCTCATTCTTCCAATTCTTATGTACATGATGGAAGTAGCGTAGCTGTCGATGTTTAGCCAGATATTTATGAAGTAAATCAGTTACACATTTCATTGTCCAAAAAGTGATTTTTATCTTTGGTATCGTGATAGTTTGTTTGATTAGGTGCAAAAAAAAAGTGAGACAAAATTATAGGAAACGTAAAGGTAAAGAGAAACAGAGGAAACAATAGTTAACACACATATATAGTAACTAACTATTAGATACTTTCCTTACATATTAGTAGCACAGTAGAACAAACAGTAAGTCAAACTAACACCACTATCAAGGTATTGCAGTTCCCAATTATTTTTAAAAAAATTATAAGCACCATTAGCATCAATTAAACTATCATTCATCATACAAATTGATCTAAAATTATCATTTGTTAATGAATCTTTAATTAATGACCATTCACTTGAAATAAAATCTTTAGATTTAAACCAATAAGAAATTGAAGTTAATGGAATCATATGAATTCCATGAATATAAGTTTCATTATTTCCAAAATAAGTTGTATGATCAATTTTATTTTCAAACAAAATTCCACTAACTTTATTATAAACAAATTCTGATGGTTCAATTTTATTATTTTGATAATAAAAGTATGAATTAAGACTAGAATTTAAAATTGATAACATTAAATTAGCACAATTTTCTAAATTTGAATATCCCATAACGTTTGCATATAATTTAATACCATAATAACAATTAAAATCTTCACTTGAACTTTCTTCGTCTTTACCATCAGCTGAACTATATAAACCTTTAGCCCAAGAATGTCCACTATAGAAATCAAAATTTCTTACAAAAGGGAAATTAGAATTTGATGAATTAATATTACAAACATCCATGATTAATAATTCAATCCAATCTTTAACATCATTAATATAATTACCACCCAATTCTTTATCAATTTTAATAATAATACCCATTGCATAAATATGATATCCATAATGGAAATGATGATCATTATAATGACCATTTCCAAAATCAGCATCTTGTTTTGCTGTACTGACAACCCCTTTATAATTAGTATCATACATTAAAGGATTTTGTTGTTGATTATTAACAAATCTTGAAAATGCAGTTTTAATATTACCTGATAAAGTATTGGTTAAATTTGAATCTTTTAAAATATAATGAACAATATATAATAAATTAGCATATTTTGCAAAAGTTTTACCAGAATAATACATTGAATCAACATTAGTTTCAGAAGAAACATCTTGAACAGCATCAATTTTTGCTTGATTTGATAAGTCCAGTAAGATTGAACTACTTAATGATTCATTTTTAAAATTAAATAAGGTTGAAGGTAAAGTTTGGCTCATTGTCAACCTATTTGCAATACATCCAGTTAAAGTACCCATAGTACAAGAATTTAAAGAAATATTTGATTTAGAGCCATTCAGTTCTTGAGTAAAATTTATAACCATATGATTTGGAGCAAATATTAAAGTTTTTGAAGTTAATGAAGAACCCGAAGTAACATAATTCAAAGAATATTGATTATTAGTAGCAGATAATTGAATATCAGTAGGATAACATCCAGCAATTTGATCATAATAATCAAAATTACCAAAACCAACTTGAATTAAAACATTTGAAGAATTTGCAAATAAAATTGAAGTTGAGTTAAATTTTATTGAAATGTTTTTATTCATAAACATCGACCAAACTGAATTATCTGATAATGTAATAATATATTTATATAAACTTGAATTTTGACAGTTAACACCTTCAACTTTTGAAAAACCAACTGATGAATTAATTTTAGGAATTAACCCAGTATAAATTGCTGAACATAAACCCATACCTTGAACTAATGGGATTTCTAGGCTACCATTAGAATTAGAAAATTTTGGAGTAATTGAAAATTTGGTTAATTTAGTTAATTCATAACTTGGATCAGAACTTGAAAAATCTGAAGATGTAAAAATTAAATTATTAATACCACTTGGGTAAAGAAAATATTTGATTGGTGAAGGACCATATGTTAATTGACTAGGTTGTGGATAATAAATATTACAACCATTATTATAAAAAGTAAACTTATAAGGATTAGTCCAACAAGGTTGATCTTGTTTATCAATTAATAAATTGGTATAAAAATTATTGGTAGCAATTGGACCTGAAGTAGAAACGTTAGAACTCACACCTACTTCACCTGATTGGGCAGGGAATTTAGTAGTTGGAGATACAGTAGTGATATCACCACTGAATATTGACATGATTTTGTTTGGTAATAATAAAAAAAAAATGGGTGCAAAAATAGTCCTATCTGTGTACTTTATACCCCAGAAAAAGAAAAAAAAAAATGCTAAAAACAATGAAGATCACACAATAGCTGGTTTTGTGGTTTTGGACAAATTTGCAGTAGAAATAAAGAAACTACAAGAATAATAAATATATAAATATATATTCAAATCATTAATCATTAAATACTTGGGAAAGTAATTTGAAGATGAGAACCAAACAACATTGAAGTTGAATATTTTTCTTGAGATCTTTCAAACTCTTTTTTATCCTCAGGGACTAAAGTCACTAAACCTTGACAAATTGTTAAAATTCTACCATTAAGACTTGTTCCAGTTCCATGATGTACAACAGAAGCATCTAAAAATACTGGATCCTCTTTTAGTCCATTAAAAGCATCACTGGAAATGTTTTTTCTTAAATCATAATAATATCTAATATATCCCCATGTTTGAGTTCTAATATTATAAACTAAAACTCTACAATTATCAAAATTTTTAGCAGCCATCTTGAATTTATTTAAATTAGAAACATCTAATTTACCAGATTTAGGAGCAACTTCTTTATCAAAATGTTTTAAATAATCATTCCTAAATCCGCCAACAAAGAAAATTAATTCCCTTCCTAAATTATTATAGTAAATAGCTTGATGATGACAAGCTCTTAATTCTGCTTCCACTAAATTTGGATCATCAACTTGATTATCCAAAACTAAATCTTTATCTAAAACAGTTTCCCTACCCATTTGATCAAAATAATCATATGTATATGTACTAGTTTTAGACCATTCTAGTGTATTAAAATCAAATATATACATATCACTGAAAGTTTCAGCATTTTCATTACATCCACCTTGAACTAAAAGTCCTTTTTGATTGAAATAATCTTCTGGTTGAATTACTTTAACAACTTTCTTATGATTTCTACTATTTGAAGTTTGAATAGAAGCACTGCTAGATTCATCATCAATAGTATTTGGTGAAAATGTTCTTTGTGGTGTTGTTACTTTATTCCAATCACAATCTTCATCATTTTCGGTTCTTAAATTAATTAATGTAGATGCAAAATAACCTCTTGGTTCAGGTGCTATACTTGATTTTCTATTAATTTTAACAATACGAGCGTTAGTTTCCAAGTTAGCAATTAAAAATTCATCATTACAAATTATATCTATTCTTAATGCATCATTAACAGCTTTAAAAGATTTAATATTAAATTCATCAACAGTTTCAACAAACCCACCAAAAATGAAAATACTAACTAATGATTGATTAGGTTTAAGAATTGAATCACCAAATAAATCATCAGCCTTTTTAGTATTAGCGGAAGCTGAACCTTCATCATCAATACCATCAATCGAATCATTTAAATGTTCATGTCTATTTAAAAATGAAGGTCTTATAGCAGCCGATTGGGGAACGGGTGAAACAGGTCTTGAATTAAAAGATCCAGAATTGGAACGATGTTGTTTAACTTGATTAGAATAACTTGACTGTAAATTTAAACTTTGATTAGATTCAGGTAATGGCAGTGATGATCTTAAAAAATTTGGCGAATTTGTATTTGAATTTGCATTTGCATTTGCATTATTCGAAGTTGGTGGGGAAGAACTACGTATATGTAATTTATCTTTAAATTTTTTAGTTAAATGATTACTACCACTATTCGACCTATCAATTTTTGAATCTTTAGGATTTAAATTTTTTGATTTATTAGATATTGATCCAGAAGTTGCTGGTATAGAAGTTCCTGTTATTGGAGTTATTGGAGTTGCTGGTTCAGTATCTTTATGTATAATAACAGCATTTTTAGTTTCTTTTGTACTTGAAGTTGATTGTGTTTTGGTAAGATTAGATAAATTGGAAGATCTGTTATTATCTTCCTTTTCGTATGATGAAGCTGAAGGAATATAAGGACTATAATAAGATGAATCAGTAAAATTGGTTGGTGGAGGTGTTGGAATTACAAAACTTGAACCAGTATCCTCATAAATTGCCTTTTGATGAACATTTGAAAAAAGACCATTTCCTAACCTACCAATTTTAAAATCTATATCGTTAATCTCAGTATTTAAACCAGTAGGATTTAATGTTATTTTTACAAATTTAAGTGTTTTAACATCCATAATATAACCATCTTCATTTAATATTACATCTTTTTCAATAATATATTTACCTTGTAATTCATTATAACTAACATCTTTAACTTTTAATTGGAAACCTCCAAATATAAATACATGACGATCAGAAATTTTTGTTGTTGTACAACTACATAAATGTGATGGTAAGTTTTCTGCAAAAGCATCTAATAACGTAACAGTACTTCGTTCAGGATTGAAAAGATATAAATGTACGTTTGGTGCTAAATATGGACTCATTAATATTTCACGATCAATGAATGGAGGTAAATTAACTGGTAAATGAACGTCAATTTGTGAAGCTTTAATATCATTAGGTAAACCAAGTTTACTAAAACATGTAAATTCATTATTTCCTAATCCACCAAATGCAAATATCGAATCATCATGAGAATAATAATTATGATAAGCAAGACGACCAAGACCATTTTGAAAATGATCTATTGTTTCTTTAGGATTTTTAGATGATGGTATATTTAATGCAACTTTTGGTAAACTAAAATGAGCTGAAAAGGCTCTTATAGGATTAATTTTTGGATATAACCAATCAAGACTTTCCTCATCTGAATGAGAATCTTCAAAAATTGAAGTTTGAACATTAACTGATGGTAAAGATCTATGATCAATTTCTTCCAATACTGCCATTGGTTTATAAAAACTACCTTCTGTCTTACTTAAAGTCAACCTATTTGTTAATTTTGCACTTTTATAAAATTTGAAAGCAGTTATTGGTGGCTTAATAAGCTTAGACCAATATTTACTATCCCTTTTCACCACCACTTTTTTAACAGTTTCTTTATTAACTTTACCATCTAAATTATAATCCAAATCCCCTACTGGAGACCGTAGGATTGTTTCTTCAGGCATTGATTAAAAATTTTCTTTACCCACCTAATTAACGGACTGAACTCCTTTCTTCTGAATTTTTAAAATGGGAATTAAAATTAAATAAATTTAAGATTTGATTGTAATAAAATAACCCTTAATAAAATCAGTTAATTAAAATTAATTGGATTTTGTTTTTATTATTATTTTACAAATCGAATAAATAATACTATAAATAAATAAAACCGTTAAACTGTGCTGGTTTTTTATCGCTCTAATGAAAATTCTCAACAGATAACAATCCTCTCAGGGTTCGCATTTCTATTCACCACTCTACCGCACATCGTTGCTAAAGAGAAGAGACTACAGAGTATAGGGTTTAAAAGAGACATAATCTAATATAGCATCATTTCCTTTATATAAATAAGTGAACCGTATTTTTTTCATTTTCATTTCATTTTCATTTTCATTTTCATATTACATTTCTTCATAATCATTATTTCAATTCTTTTGTCCTTATGTCTATAGCACACACAGCCTATAAAATATAACTTTAACTATAGCTACTAAACATTTGGACTTAACATATCAGACTTAACTAATATATTAATATCTTGAATTGAAGCATGAATAAATTGTCTAACTTCTAATGCAAGCCAAACTTTAACCATTGAAAGAGAATTTTCATTTCTTAAAATATCTCTACCTTCTTTCAGTACACCCAATTGTCTTAATATTGGTAATGAACTAAGTTGGAAAGTTAGTAATTTAATTTATAAAGATCATAATCAAATGTAATAGAATATACGAACCTTGCAAATAAATCTAATTCAGGATCTAATTGTCTACCAATTCCTTCTAATAATAATATTGCAACAACAATACTAATAAAATCTCCTTCCATTCTAACATGATGTCTTCTAACCATATTTAAAACTTGATCTAACAAATCTCCAATACTTAAATTACCTAATGCAAAGGTTCTTTGTTTCATTCTTTCAACTAATTTTTCAACTTTTAAAGCGAAAACTTCTTTATCAATCGCAGTATTTGGAGTTCTTGATCTTTCAATCATCAATTCACCTGCTTTAAATCCATCAAATTCTGATAATGCTTTAAATAAATCTATAAAATTAACTCTATCAGTTCTATTTAATTCGGTAACAATACCAACATCCAAGAAACAAATTTCTGCATGATATCCTTCATTATATAGTTTTGATAATTTCTCACACCATTCTTTTTGTTTTGAAATTGGTAAAGAAAGTAATTCATCAGTAATTCTATTAGTTTCATCTTCATTACTTGATTTAACAATTTTATATTCTTTTTCATGTTTATATAATTCATTTTTATAAAATCTAACCATCATATTACCAGGATGTAAATCTGCATGAATAAAATTATCTAAAATTAACATTTTTAAAAATGAATCTAAACCTTTATCACTTATTTCTTTTGATAAATTTTTACCAAAATTTTTATCAATTGATAATATAGTTTCTAATGGTATTGCATGCATAAATTCTTCAACTAAAACTGATCTTGTTGAAAAATTTAAATAAGGTTTTGGGAAATGTATATCATTATTTTTTTGAAAATTATTTCTAAATTTTGCTAAATTTAATCCTTCAATTCTTAAATCTAATTGTAATCTCATTAATATTGCAAATTGATCAACTTCATCAGGTAATGATAACCATTCCATTGTTGGTATATTATTAATTAAATTTGCAAAAAATTTCATTAATTTTAAATCTCTATTTATTTTAACTTCAACATTTGGATGTAATACTTTAATTGCAACTTTTTGATTTGACTTTAATGATGAAGAACCTTGTGTTATAATAAATTTATCAATAATTGATTGATAATTATTTTGATCATTTTTAAATTTTAATTTCAGTTCTAATTCTAATTCTGTATCTAAATCATTAACTTTATTTATAAATTTTTCATTTATTTTAGCTAAATAAACTTGAGCAATTGCTCCAACACCAATTGGTTTTTCAGTAAATTCATCAAAAATTTCTTCAAATGTAAATTGATCAATACTATTATTATTATTAAAACTATCTAAAATAATTTTTTTAGTAGCATGTAATGAATGTGCTTTAGCATTTGAATGTAAATTATTAAATTCTTCACACATTTCTTTTGGTAATAAATCAGTTCTAGTGGCAGCCCATTGACCTAATTTAATAAATGATGCTCCAGCAATTTCTGCTGACCATCTAATATATCTATACCATAATTTTGCACCAATTTGATTCTTTCTACCATATAAAACAATTGGATATGATAAAATTAATGGTGCTAATATACAACTTAATTCAACAAATCTAGTAAATGTAATTAATGGATCAATAATATAATCAACAACTTTAAAATTAATGAAATACCATATTCTTTTAAAAAAATTTGGAGAATTTAATCTTTCTTTACGATAATCATTATATTGTTCTAATTCTTCCAGTTGTGATGCCATATAAAGTCCCATTTCAAAAGTTTCAGCTTCATTATTTATATCTAAACTATGTTTGCTTGTATCAATTGCATGAACTTCATTATAAATTTTTGTTTTATAATTATAAAATTTATATGATCCAAATCCAATTATTCCATATTTTATAGCAGTTGAATATTTATATTTAGATATAGATCGTATAGATAGTATAGGTCCTCTTAATACTGATAATCTATGAAACATGTTTTATCAGAATGAACCCTTTTTTCTCACAGTTCAATTGGTTGCGGTGGATTTTCATATACTTTTTTATTTTTTCTATAAACATTTTATACACAGCGATTTTTCTTAGAGTCTATGAACTTTTTGTTACTTCCGAAATTTTTAATTGTCAACTTAAACGGACTGAATAATAGTAATAATAATTGTATGATAATTGTATGATATGTAGTATCACTGATGACTAGTATAGTGATCAATAAACATTTACAAATTTCAACTAATTTTAATTTTGTTTTAAAGATTATTTTTATCTAAATGATCTTTTAAGACCGATGCCCATAATGCAATTGATGCAGTACCCTTTGGATTAGTTTTAGGACCTCTTCTAGCTACGATGCCATCATGTGCATTCCAAGCATCAAGAAATATTGGTAATTTAATCCATGGTAAAGTATTTAAACTTGAAATAATAAGTTCTTTATCCTTTTTAATTGGTAATTTACTTTCTTTAATAAATAATGGATAATTTTCATAATCAATATTTGATAAAGAATCTAAATGACTTAACATAATTTTTTCATGAGCTTCAATATCAATTTCAAGAAGTTTTTTCTTTGATTTAAAAATTAGATCAACTGGATTTAATAAATTTCTAACTTCATCTTCTGAAGTTTCACTATCATCATCATATTTTTGATTAACAGTTACAATTTGTTCATCAACATTGTCTAATTTGTCAAATTTATTATTATCGTCAACCGCAGTTGATATAGTATCAATTGGATCAATCAATTTAATATCACTATCACCAAGTTCATCATTACCAACATTATGACCATCACCATGAATAAACCTTTCATCAGCATAAAGCATTCTTTCCATTACAGTTTCAGCAATTTTAGAAGTATCACCTCTAAAAGATTCATGCTTATTTAAATCTTTTCTTTGCTGTCTCTTTTTAGTACCAATTTTATAATCTTCATCATCAACTTGAGAATTACCATAAACACCAGATTTAACTTTTTCCCAATGGTCAAAAGGTTCTTTATAATTTAAAATTCTAATTTTAATCATTGAATAAATTGAACTAATTAAAGTAGCAGTTAAAATAGTTGGAATCCAAATTGGTAAAATAAATGCAGCTAAAACAATAATTGCACCTCTAATTAATTTTGAAGATCTGAAAAAACTAGTCTCTTCTTGTTTATTTAAATTTTCATTTAATTTACCATTAATTTCAAAATTTGATCTATTTAGATCAACAACTTTACCTCTAACATAAATATCAGAAATTTTTAAAGTTGGTAAATCTTTTAAATATTTAATTTTAACAATTTCAAAATTTTCAAATGGTGAATATTCTGTGATAAATGATGTAAAGAATGAAACAGTTCTATCATTTTTAATATTTGCTAATAAAATTAATTTTTGAAAATTTTGTAATCCTTTAAAATATCTTAATTCAGGATTTGCAAGTTGAGTTAATATTTTTTCATTATCAGTTAAAAATAATTGTCTACCACTTTTACCGAAAAGATAACCACCAAGAGAATTTGCAGTTTTATCAAAATAATTATTTTTAAAAAATTCAATACCAACATGAGGAGTTGCAAATGTAGTGAAAAAAATTGGTTTAACATATTTAAAAAATTCAATATCTTGTAAAATTCCTATTAAATATCTACTAATTAATCCACCTAAAGAATAACCAACTATACTTAATTCTGTTACCTTATAATTATTTTTCTTTAAAGTTTCAATTTCATAAAACATTTCATATAAAACTCTTTCAGCACAAATTTTTAAACCATCATAAGTTTTCCAAAAACTAAAACCTGAAGGTCTTAAAATAACAATTTTCTTATCCAGATTTTTAACTAATATTTCTTTTAATACTTTTTCAATTGTTAATAAGTTTCTTGGACTACCCCATAATCCATGAACCAATACAAATAAATGACATTCTTGTTCTTCAGCCATCCCGTTTTCTCCCTTTTTCTCCTGTGGTGTCCAAAATTGAAATATGGAAAATGAAATATGAAAAATGGAAAAATCAAGTGATAATCAACAGGACAAAAACCAAAAAGTGTGAGAAATCAAAGATTTCTTATCAGTTGAGCGTAGATTGTTGCAGATTGAAGAAAATCTATTTTAATCGCAGTGCAAAAACACCCGTTGCCGAAGAGGACATAAAGATTGGTTTAAACAACCAAAAGAAGAAGAAGAAGAAGAAGAAGAAGTAGTTGTAAGAGAATTGGATGAGTAATGGAAGAGAATAAAGTGATATTGTGATCTTTTAAGTATTGAAGAAATGAATATTTTTAAATATGTTCCGATCAAATCTCTTTAAATCACATGATAACGGCTATTGATCATGATAATGGTTTTTGATAATGAAAATAAGGTTGATTTTTTAGACAGATATTACTAAACTACTATATGATTACTATAGATTCAATATAAATTACCATTAGAAACCTTAAAGCATAAGATGGTGGAAATATAATAAGTGAATGCCACCGTACACCCATACGTTAGATCCAAGTAGAGAGAATCTGGAAAAGTGAGAAAAATGAATCTCAAACGACACTTTTCTGATTTTGTATACGAGAGAGAAGATGACAGTTGCATTTGTTACAGGTGGTTCTTCAAATTTAGGTATATCATTATCCAAAAGATTAATAGATAATATAAGGGAAGGTGATGAATTATTAACTATTATTATTACTTCACGTACTTTACCAAAAGCCCTTGATACAATTGATGAAATTAATCAATATGTTAAAGATACAAGAAAATTTAGACAAGTTGAATTCGATTATATTTTAGTAGATTTTAGTAACATGATTTCAATATTAACTGCTTATTATGATTTAAATAAAAAATATACTAAAATTGATTATATGTATCTTAATTCAGCTCAAAGTGTTTATTTAGGTGTTGATTTTTGGTTTGCAATTAAAGACATTATTAAAGATCCAATTTTCGCTGTAACTGAAGGTCAAATGAAAATTCAACAAGTTGGTGTTAAATCAAAAGATGATATGGGTTTATTATTTCAAGGTAATGTTTTCGGTCCTTATTATTTAATTCATAAATTAAAACATTTATTAAAAGGTGGTAAAATTATTTGGGTTTCATCACCTGCTTCAGGTTCAAAATATTTATCATTTAATGATCTTGAACTTATTCAAAATACAAGTCCTTATGAAGGTTCTAAACGTTTAATTGATTTAGTTCATTTTGGTACTTATAAAAAATTGTTAAAAGATAATAATATTAAGCAATATTTAATAAGTCCAGGAATATTTACTAGTTTTGTCTTTAATCAATATTTAAATTTTTTCACATATTATGGAATGCTTTTGTTATTTTATTTAGCAAGATTTTTAGGTTCTAAATTACATAATATTTCAGGTTATAATGCTGCAAATGCATTAGTTTCTTGTACAATAAATGATGATGAAAGACAAGATGTAAAAGTCCTTTCATGTACTGATAAATTAGGTAAAGAATATATAGGTTATGAAGAAATTGATTCAACTGGTGCTGAAGATATTGTTAATTATCTTGATGCCCTTGTTAAGAAGTGGGATGATATTTTAAAAGATCAAATTGTCAATACTAGACAACATTAAAAAGAAAAAGATTTAAAATCTAAAAAATATAAAGTAAATATATAAAAAATATATTCAATATATCCCCTATTTCCTATTTATCTATCTATATTACAATTTATGATCAAGACAGTGACATCCACAACCACTTGCACATTCAACTTCATTATCCCCCCACCATTCAGAAGCACAATGTGAATGTAAAATATGTTCACAATTGGTACAAATAACTAATCGTTTAGTAACTAAAAGATTACATAAATTACAATATTTTAATTGGTTATTTTCATTAATTAATCTTGGATTTTGTTGTTTAGCACTATCAATTGATGTTGGTTGGTTAACATATTTAATTTCATCAGTTAATAAAATTGGTTCATTTCTAAAACCAAAATTACATTCATGTTCAATAAATTTTGATTGTACATCTGAGTTATAATTTGGATAATTAAATTTTAAAATTTTAATTCTATTAGCTGGTAACCCCCATGAATATAACATATTTGCATACATTTCTCTATATGATTGAATTTTGGATTCATCTTGTGAACTTAATAATGGTTTAGTATAAATATCATCAAAAATATCTAATGTTTCAATATTATCAAATTCGACAGTTATATTTGGTGGTGATGGTCTCACTGATCCATTTTTTCTATTATTTATTCTCTTATTGTTATTATTATTATTATTGTTAATATTCGTATTAACATTCATGTTAACATTCCCACTATTTGAAATACCTTTTAATTTTTTAAATTTACTAGATTTTTGTTTCTTTAAATGAGATTCATTATCGTTTAAATTTTTCTTCAAAAAGCTAATTTTTTCAGGTGAACCACCACAAGAATCTGAATTTGAATTTAATGATCTAATTGATCTTGCATAACTTACTGGTGTACCATTAAAACTACTACTAATATTATTAATTGAATCTCTTCTAAATACCAGTAATGAAGAATTTCTATGTCTATGTAAATCAAATTGATCTTTAACATCAGATCTATCAGTACTAAATGATTCATGGAATGAGATATTACGTTCATGACTATCATTAAATTTCTTAATTTGTATAAGCGATGGTGGTTGAGGTTTACTTTGATATGGTGTATGAATTGGAACATTGAAATATCCATCATCTTCATTATAACTATGTCCACCATTAGGATAATTCGTTCTATTTTCATTAACGTTTGAAGTATTTTCATATAATATACAAGAAAGCATAACCAACATTTGCAAATTCCCTCTTTTTCTAAAATAATTCATCATTTCTTCAATTAACCATGAATATCCAAATGGATGAGTACCCCAATAAAATCTATAACTATCATCATTAAAAATTTTCTTGGTCATTTGACTAACTTTAATTAAATGATTCATAGCTTCAACATTTTTAGAAACTGTGCTATTTGGATTTAAAATATTTGATGAATAATAAACTGGATGAATATTATTAATTTGAATATCTTTTAATAATACCATTTCAAGTAATTTCCAAGCACTACTGATTTCAGTTAATCCATATTTTAATGCAACTTCCCCATTATATCTAGCTAAATTTTCTGGAGAATCTCCTAAAACTCTATATTCATTAGCTAATTCTTGTTTATCAGGTAATAAATGTTTGAAATCAAAGATTCCAACTATATTTTTATTCTTAGAATTATCTCTTGATTTCTTCCTACTCTTTTTAATATCAATCAGTTCTCCTGGTAATGAAGATCTATAATTTGAACCAGTACCTCCATTACTAATGGTTTTTCTATTTAACCTTTCATTAGTTCTTGGAACATATCTATTACCTAAACCAACTGAAGTTTTAAATAACCCAGGAACTCTAAATCTTGAAGTTAAATCTTCTTCTTCAATATCATCCCAATCATTAGTAAAACTATCAGACGAATCATCACTTTCATTACTATCATCATCATCATCGTCGTTACCTCCACCGCCATCTTCTCCATCTGAACCACGTGAATGGATATTATCTTCACTATCATAGTCACTATCAATATGAGCTTCATGATGCTCTTGTTGATCTTTATGAGTATTTAAACTAAACCCAGCGTCAGTGAATTTAAAAATACTAAATTTTTGTAAATTCTTATTATCTTCTTCATTACTCTTAGGTATGAAAAAACAAACTAATTGACCAGTATGAGACCAAAGAGCTCCACAACCTTTTGGAACAGGAGTTGAATCAAAGAATTTATTATTAATGGTACTACCAGTATTACCATTTAATCCTTCAGTTGAATCTTCTAAAGTACTCTTATTTAAAGATCCTACACTATTAATCATTTCTTCATCATTTAAAGCTGGCATGAAATCAGAAAATTGATCACCTAAATCATCGCTATCAGTTTCAGATCCATGAATTGATCCATAATCATTATTTACTGATCCTAATGGTGAATTTAATGGTTGTTGATTTATTAAATCATCTGCCCAATCTTCATTACCAATTTCTTGAATAATATCATCATCTTCATCCATTGGAGTTTCAACTGATAATAAATTATCATCTAATAATATTTTTTCTCCCATTAAATATCTTAATAATGGTTCTAAACAAAATCTTTGATGTTTATTAGAATAAAACTGTGAGATTTCTTTTAAATTATATAGCATTTCTTCTTTAACTTCTTTTGTTAATTCATAAGTTTCTTCAATATCAAAAGTAATAAAATGTTGTTTTTGAAGTTTTTTATTAGTTGTATTTTTAATTTTATCTTCTAAGTATGGATATTGTCTAGGAAATTTAATTTCTAATCTAATAAAAATTAATTTTTGTTCATTGTCATCATTTATAGTATCATCTCCAGTTTTAGTAGTTTCGTTAACGTTGGATTCTTTTTCAATAGAAACTGAAGTTGGGTTATTAGTAGCTGTTGTTGTATTAGCAGAAATATTAATGTTGTTAGTATTATTAGTATTAGTACTAGTAGTATTAGCGATTGTAGTATCATTAACAGTTGTAGTGTCATTAGTGATTTTACTATCATCTCTATCCTCATCATTAGGTGACGTTATTGATTTTTTCTGATTTGAATTAGCAGAACCAGGATTTGTAGATTCACCAGGGAAAAGTAATGATTGGGCACTAGGTAGTATAAATGGTAATGGACCTCTTAAACTTAATATTAATTCACCTGTGGAAACTGAAATTCTTTCAAATCTAACTTTAGGGAAAGTATGTGCCACCATACTAACTTCTTCACCAAGATTAGAAGGATTGTCGGATAATTTTTCTGATTGATCATTACCTGTACCCATTCTGACTCCAGAAATCCAATCTAAATGATTCAATTGAGTTGGTAAAATTGATAAATTTTTATGTTTCTTAGCTATTTGAAACATGGCCATAGATGATAATAAATCACCTTTATTTTTAGCCAATATATTATTTAAACTAACTGGTGGTTCAATACAATAAGTGTTATATTTAAATGATTTATCTGAAGTAGAAGTTGAAGCTGAAGTTAAAACGGAATTCGAATTTGAATTTGAATTAGGTGGATCAATGAGTTTTTCATCAGATGCATTAGATGAATGAGTAAAAGACCCAGAATCATTAATTTCAGTTGGTACAGAATCTATAATTTTATGATGCAATGGATTATAATTAACTTTTTTATATAAGTCTTCTTCATGGGGCCATAATTTTAAATCATAATCTGCCAGCGACCAAGTAACCAACTGATAATCTACCCAATCACGTTTTGTCAGAATATTTTCGTAATTTTCATGTCTTCTTCTCCATAAGAAATCTTTTATTGGACCACCATGACCTTTAAATGAATGAATTGGTTCAAATTCTAAATTTTGAGTTTCACCAGAAATTTGATATTGTTGGTATGCTTGATCCCAATTATATATATGAATTGAATCTTGACCACCTCTTAATGGCATTACACCAAAAGATTTCTCATCACCAAATGGTAATGGTCTAGCTCTAGCAACTGGGAAATCGGTATTTATAATAACTGAAGGCGAAACAGTATTTAAATCCCAATGTTTAATAGTACCATCATTAGAACATGTAGTTATACCTTTACTAAAATCAATACCATTAATTTTACCCCTATGAGCATCATCAATTTTTAAAACTGGTAAGGAACCTTTCCTAGTATCCCATATATAGAATGAATGATCATGACTTGATGCTATTTCATAAGGATTTTCATGATTCCATTTAACTTGAGTTGCACCAGCTCTCCATTCAGCCCATTGTTGAACAGCTTTTCTAGGGGTTCTCATATCCCAACTTAATACAAAAGTGTCAATTGAACAAGTAGCTAATAATTCAGGATCCGAAGGATGGAAATTTATATCAGTTATAGCTCTAGTATGTTCATGTAAAATATTTATAATTGAATTATCTGAAGGTCTAGCTAAATCCCAAAGTAACGCTTTTTGGTTTGAAGTGGAAATACACCATGAAGGTTTAGCAAAATGATGAGGCGACCATTGAACATCAGCGACTTCCCATGAAGTTATATGATATAACCATCTTGGAGTGGTAAATGGATCATCTAAATCAATAATAAATAAACCTCTTCTACCAGCCAAAACCGCATCTCTACCATTAGGTGCTAATGACATGGCACCAATTGCCCCATCGACTCTTAACAGAAGGGAATTTCCAAACGTTATAGAATCAAATGGGTCCTTTAGTTGTTGCATTAAATAATGTTTTAGATTAGGTCTGAGATAGAACAAAAAAAAAGTGCGAGATTTTTGGTTGGTTTTTTCCATTATACCAGAAGTCGAGGAAGACTAATATATATACATAAAAAGACAATCTGATCTATAATAATTAAAGGTATAAGAAAACATGACTGCTGAAGAAAAACATAAAGATGAAATGGAAGTTGACGAAGAGATTGATGATGAATTTAATGATAATGATAACGATGATATAATACCAGATTTTGATAAAACTGAAGAAACTAAAAACGGTAAGGAGGATAAAGAACCAGTTAATATTCATGTAGCAGATTTACCAGAATTATCAAGAAGGGATAAAACATTAAAGGAAGTACTTGAATTGATGGATGGAGATTATGCTCCAATTATACCAGATACTGTTACAGATTATTATTTAGCTAAAAATGGATTTGAATCAAGTGATATAAGGATTAAAAGATTATTAGCATTAGCAACTCAAAAATTTATACTGGATGTTACTCAAGATGCATTTGAATATTCAAGGATACGTAATCCATCATCAGTTTATAATTCATCAAATCCACAAGTTAGAGCCAAACAATTATTACAAGGACAACAATATGCTAATCAACAACAAATGACAGGTTCATCTAATTCAAATGTAGAAGGAGATTTACCACTGCATAGTACAAATAATGCTGGTAATCAACAAGGTAAAATTGTGTTAACTATGGAAGATTTAAGTAGTGCATTAACTGATTACGGATTAAATACTTCCAAACCAGATTTTTATCGTTAATATTTGGATATTTACATTTATATTATTATTTTACTATATCACTCTAATCTATATCACCTTTTTAACAGTTATATCTGTTTAAGTTTAAGTATCTAGGAGGCATAAAGTGCTTTGCAGTTATTTTTTTTTTTTTTCTTTGGGTATGCAAAAAAACTTAAATAAGCTGCATAAGAATTCGCTGGTAGAATTAACATAGAGTGTGGAATAACGGAGTTTTTGTTAAATAAAATTAAGCCGTGTTATAGTTTAGAATCTATTAATCAGAAAAGCAACCTTGAATCTTAAATGGTTAAGAAACTTAAGTTATACAAAATGGAAATTAGACAGAAAGTCCACCAATGTAAATTGATTTTGTTATGAGTCAAAAAATAAGAAAAAAAATAGTTCAATTTAACTACATAATTAATAATAAAAATAATAATAAAGTTTAAAAAAATAATAAAGATAAAAATAATAATAATAAATAAATATCCCCAAAAAGTTCAACTACCCCCACCTTTAAGATTAATTCCAATTGAGCAACAAATATATGAGTAACAATTCTAAAACGAACTCAATATAAATTCGGAAATGTGGTGGTATTCTCGATTATTTTTGCGTGGAGTAAAAAACTTCCCAATCTCCAATAAACACCATAAAAAAAACGTTTCATTATGTGTGAAAAATGGTAAAGGTGTCCCACTTCTGTTAATCTTATATTCATTTTGGGGAAATTTCAAAAGACTCTTATTTAACTCTGATAAAAGTATTAGTAATTATGCTGTTATAATATTATATTGTCAAACCCTAATTTGTAACCCTCGAGGTGGCTTTATATTTTTAGGAGATATTTCCATTTTGAGATTACGTGGAGAGAAATATATAAGTAGGTAAGAAATGTCTTTATAAACTTAATAAATTAAATCAATTGAATAAATTTGATAAACTTAATAAACTTAATAAACTTAAATAAACTTAAATAAACTTAATAATTAAAATTTTAAAAAATGGCTGCTGTTAATAAAGAAACTTTTACATTAAATACTGGTTATAAAATTCCTAAAGTTGGATTTGGATGTATGAGAGTTACCAAAGACGGAATTGTTGAAGCTTTAAAACAAGGTTATAGACATTTAGATACTGCTTATATTTATGATAGAGGTGTTAATGAAACTGAAGTTGGTAAAGCAATTATTGAATCAGGTATTCCAAGAGAAGAAATTTTTGTTGTTACCAAACTTTGGAATACTGAACATAAAAATGTTGCACAAAATTTAGATGATTCTTTAAAAAGATTAGGTTTAGATTATGTTGATTCTTATTTAATGCATTTCCCATATTCTGAAGATAAACAAAATCCAGATCATGCTTATACTGATTGGAATTATATTGATACTTATAGAGAAATGGTTAAAATTTATCATTCAACTAAAAAAATTAGATCTTTAGGGGTTTCAAATTTTACAATTGAAAATTTAGAAAATTTAAAGAAAGATAAAGATATTGATGTTATTCCAGCAATTAATCAAATTGAAGCTCATCCATTATTAGCTCAACCTGCTTTAATGGATTATATGAAAAAGGAAGGAGTCTTAGGTCAAGCTTATTCTCCATTAGGAGGTGAAGGTGCTTTCGTTGTTAACTATCAAGAAGTTAAAGATTTAGCTACTAAATATAATGTTACTCCAGGTCAAATCTTAATTTCTTGGGCTGTTCAAAGAGGTTCTAATGTTATCCCAAGAAGTGTAAAATTTGATAGAATTGCTGCAAATATTCGCACAATTGAACTCTCAAAGGATGATTTTGAAGCACTTAATAATTTAGCTAATGTTCATGGTAAAGAAAGAGTTAATGATACTTGGAAAATGGTTCATGCTGGTGAAAAGGAAGATTAATCTCTTTTTTTTTGTGTATTTCAGTTTAATTTAAACAAAAACAACAAGCTACAAAAAATATCTTACCATCTGTCTCTCACACTCTCTCTTTGTATCAATTTTCTTCGTGTGATGTTAAAAGAGTGAGAAATTCCCCTAGTGCGATTTTCTAAATCTGTGGAACCAAAAGGGTGTTAATAGGTTCTAATTAGTAACAACTTTAATTAAAATATTATTAAAACCAAATATTTGTTAATTCCAAATCAAAATTTATAGTTAATTTAGTAAAGAGATTATAATTTTTTTTTGGAAAAATGGTTAGATCTTCTAGAAGATTACAAAAATCTCAAGATCCTCCTCCTCCTATCCTTGATTCAGAAATGATAGAAGAGAATTTTAGTGATAATGAAGATGATTCCTTATTAAGATTAAGTGAACAAACCAGAAGAAGACAACAAGTAACCGGAAATAATTCAAACGATGAAGATTCGGATGCAATGGTGGAAGTAGAAGAAGTTAATGATGAAGGTGGCAATTTTGAAGATGATGAATTTAGGGACATCGAAGAAGATATAGATGATGAAGAAGAAGAAGATGAAGAGCATGACGAAGACGATGATCATTTTGGTAATGAAGATGAAGATGACGATGACGATGACGAAGACGATGATGACGAAGATGGATTTGATGATATTGATCCTCATGAATTTATTGGTAGACTTATGCAATCTAGAGGTGCTAGAGATAATGATACCGATGATAATAATGACCCTAGAACTGAATTTTTAAGAGCAATTGGAGCATTTGCCAATAGAAGTGGTGGATCAGGAGCAGCTACAGGATCAGGTAATAATAATAATGGAAATGGTAATGGTAATAATACTAATGCCGATCCTTCATTTGTTGATGTCCTTCAAAGATTAATGACTGGAGGGGCCGGTGCATCTACATTTGGAAGAGATAATGAAATGGATAGACTTATTAATAATTTAAATCAAAGAGAAGATACATATATTATTTTAGAAACTTTAAATGAATTATCAGAAAGATTATTAATGATGAATGGTATAACGGCAGAAAGAGTTATTCCTGCAAACAAATTAGCTAAATCATTAATAGAAATAATGAATGATTCAATATTAGCTGAAGAATTAGAATTACAATTAGTTGCATGTCGTTGTTTATATAATTTCTTAGAAGTTAATCAAGATTTTATTCATGATGTTATTAATAATGACGCTATTGAAACATTATGTAATAAATTAAATGAAATTACATTTATTGATTTAACTGAACAAGCATTACAGACTTTAGAAATGATTTCTAGAGATTCAATTTCTCATAGTCAAATAATTGAAAATAATGGTTTAAGAGCTTGTTTACAATATCTTGATTTTTTAACAATTCATTCTCAAAGAAAATGTTTAACTATTGTTGCTAATGCATGTACTAATATAGTTTATGATAATTTTCAAATGATTGATGATGTTTTTGAAAATATCTCAAATGTTGTAAAAAGTCACTCAGATCAAATAGTTATTGAAAATGGTTGGTTAACTATTTCTAGAACAATTTTAAGTTTTAAATCATATCCTGATTTATTAGAAAAATTATTTTTATCAAGATCAGATTTACTAAGTGAATTAGTTCAAACAATTATAATAAGTGCTAGTAAATCATCATCATCGCTGATTAATAATAAAGATTCAAATAAGACTCCAGTTAATTTTAGTTCTTGCATTAGTCTTATAAAATCTTTAATTATATTAGCTAGTACTAGTGTTGATATATCTGCAATTTTATTAAATGATATATCAATTGGGTCATGCATCGTAAAATCAATTAATAGATATAAAAAGTCAAATTCATCATCAACAACGACAACCACAGCAACTCCAAATACCGATAATAATGAAGAAGTATCCGTGGAAGCAGTTATGGCTGCTCCTAATGAACTAATTTCCCAATTTTTATCATTAGTTGGTTATTTATTACCAATATCTTATTCACCACAAGAAACTCCATTTTTAAAAAATTCATATGAAGAACTGACTGAAAGACTGGAAATTAATGAAAAAAGAATAGAATTATATAGTGAAGTAATCCAAGAATCTTATTTAAAGTTTGTTAATCAAATTTGGTCGTTTTTAATTAATAGTTTCCAAGCATCAATGGATTTCGAAGTAAGAAGAAAATTATTAATTAATATTTTTAGAGTTATTAAATTTTATGATACAGAAGAAGACTTAAATAAGATTAACCATATTGAATTAGTTTCAAATTTATTAGCATCAATTATTAATCAAAATAAAACTAATATTTTAAAGGATTTTGAAAAGACCCATCAAAAGAGAAAAGTTGACACAGAAATGTTAGCTAGTGGTGATGAAGAAGAAGAAGAAGAGGAAGAAGAATTTAACGAAGATGACGAAGATGACGACGATGAAGATGAAGAAGATGAAGAATATGATACAGCAAATGACACTTCTGTTAAATTAAATTCAAATATTTCATTATTAAGTAGTTCAATAATTATTCTTAATTTAATGAGAACTAGTCCTAAAACTTTTATTGATACTTTCGAGAAAGAAGGTTTAATTAATGATATTTTAACTATTAATCAACATTTGAAAAAGGCGACAAATTTATCAGATATTATTAATGATAATTATGAAACTTCACGTCCATATAGTTCACCATATAATAATAGATTTACTGATTTTGAATTTACTAAAGATTACGAATTTAAATTATCAAGCCATAGAATTTATAATAAATTATTACATGTTGGTTGTGAAATTGAAGAAACATATGAAGATTTAAAGAAGTTAACTGAAAATTCAAATTCTTCTATTAATGGTGAATTACTTTTAGAAATTAAACAAATTTTATCATCACCTGAAAATATTGAAAATGAAGAACATTGGGATGAACTATGGGAAAAATTACAAACTGTTTTACATCATAATGTTTCAAGTTTTGAATTAATTTCTTCTGGTTTAATTGAATCATTAACTAAATTATTTTCATCTGAAGATTATTGTTCACAACAAAGTCTTTGTTATACTTCTTTTATGACTAAATTTTTCACTAGAAATTTAGATAGTGATACAGTTTCTCCTGCATCTATATTAGTTGATAAATTACAAGAAGCATTAACAAGATCTGAATCATTTGAAATTATATCTGCTGGAGGTACTAATAATACTTCAAGATTTGCGTCAACAATTTATTATGATAATTCTCAAACTGCTGGTATGGCTAAACAAGTTAAATTAAGATTGGTTCCTGATGATCCATCAAGTGACTTTAAATTACCTGGTCCAATGCAAAATATGATACTTTCAGTTCATGCTATTGCTACATTTTCATCAATAGATAGTTTCTTGAAACAACGTTTAAGTTTCTTTGAACATTTTGCTAATAGAGTTATTGGATCACATTCAAATTCAAGTACAAGTTCTGCAGAAAGAATAATGGGTGAAGCTGACGAACAAGATCCAGAAGCATTAGCTGACTCCGAAGAAGAAGCTGCAGCAGCTGAAGTTGAAGATGAAGATGAAGATGAAGATGTAGAAGATACAATAATGGATGTTGCTAGCACAGAAAAAGTTGAAAGTATGGAATCTACACCCCCAAAACAACCTAAATCTTATGATGTTGAATTTTTAATTAATGGTGAAGTAATTCCAAATGAGACCACCATATATGGAGCAATTTATAGATCGTTACAACATGAACAAGATGAAACGGTTGATTCAAGTAAAATTTGGAATACAGTTCATATGATTTCATTCCGTAGACATAAAGAAACCAAGGATTCCACTACTCCATCAAAAAAGAAAAAGATTGTTTTATATTCTTCAAATAATGATGGTGATGAATTAAATAATTATGATAAAAAAACTATTAATATTTTAAAATTATTAAAAATATTATTTGAAATGAATAATTTAACTAGTGAATTAAAATTAATGAAAATACCTGAAGATAAGTTTATGAATTGGAAATTATCAGTCAAATTAAATAGGCAATTAGAAGAACCATTAATTATTGCTAGTGGTACATTACCTGGATGGGCTATTCATATTACTAGACAATTCCCATTTATGTTCCCGTTAGAAACAAGAATTTTTTTCCTACAATCCACGTCTTTTGGCTATTCTAGATTAATTCATCAATGGCAAATTAGAATTAATCAAGATAATGAAAATAATGGTAATAATGGTAATGGTGGTAGTAATAATCATGGTCAAAGACCTCAATTAGGTAGACCTGCAAGACATAAAGTTAGAATTTCAAGGAGTCTGATACTTCAAAGTGCAATTAAAGTGTTGAATTTATATGGATCGACACCAGGAGTATTAGAGATTGAATATTTTAATGAAGTTGGTTCAGGTTTAGGTCCTACATTAGAATTTTATTCAACTGTTTCAAAAGAATTTTCTAAAAGGAAATTAAAATTGTGGAGAGATGATAATCCAAAAGGTGATGGTGAAGATTTCATTCATAATTCAACTGGATTATTTCCAATTCCCTTAAGTCCAAAACAATTAAATAGTGTAACTGGTAAGAAAAATTTATATTTATTTTCAATTTTAGGTAAATTTATTGGTAGAGCATTATTGGATTCAAGAATTATTGATTTTAAATTTAATGAATTATTTTTAAAATTAATTGAAATTTTTAATAATGACAATCCAATTATAAATTTGAAAAAAATTAATAATTTATCAACAATTAAAATAATTGATCCTTATTTAGCAGAATCAATTGAACATTTATTAAAATATACTAAATTATATCCAAAAACTCCAAAAGATAAAAGGAATTCAATTATGATTGATAATTGTACTTTAGAAGATTTATCAATTACTTTCCAATTACCTGGTTATCCAGAATATGAATTAATTCCAAATGGTGAAAATATTTTAATTAATTCAGGTAATGTTGAATCATATATTAGTAAAGTTATTGAAGCTACTTTATATACTGGAGTTTTATCACAAATTAAAGCATTTATGGAAGGATTTTCAAAAGTTTTCCCAATAAGTTCATTAATTGTTTTCAGTCCGCATGAATTAGTTGATTTATTTGGAAATTCAGAAGAAGATTGGTCATTTGAAACTATTTATTCAGCAGTTAATGCCAATCATGGTTATAATAAAGAATCAGATTCAATTAAATCATTAATTAAGATATTAGTTGAATTTAATGATATCGAAAGACGTTCATTTTTACAATTTTTAACTGGAGCTCCAAAATTACCAATTGGAGGTTTTAAATCTTTAAAACCTGAATTAACTGTAGTTAGAAAATTTCCTGAAGGTAAATTAAAAGATGATGATTATTTACCTAGTGTTATGACTTGTGCAAATTATCTTAAATTACCAAATTATGCAACTGAAGAAATAATGAAAAATAGATTATTACAAGCTGTGAATGAAGGTGCTGGTGCATTTTTATTATCATAGGTATTTATATATAGTATTATGATTATTTATAGTTTTTTCACATTGGAGAACAATATATGATTTTTTTTTCACTGTTCACTATTCTTTTACTTCTTTCTTTACTATCGCTTGTCGTAGGTCTTTTTTTTTTGAACCGCACTCTCTCGACTTTTATCAACTTTCAAGATCAGTTTATTTAAAAACCGGGTTTACCTCGAATTGAATTGAATCTAAATAAATACATTTGAATAAATGAGCAGTGTTAAATTAGAAAACCTTGTTACTTCATTAGTTGACAGTGCACCACCAGGTGAATTGAATGGACTTAAAAAGGATTTATCAGCAATTGTTCCAAATGAAGGTAGATTAATTAATTCTTCAATTGAACAATATATTAATGAAAAGGGTGGAGTTTTTTCATCAAAATATATTGCTTCAAAATTAAATAAATTACCAGGTCTGACTAAATATATTGATTTTATTGAAAAGAAAGCTTTTAATATTGATTTAGATTCACAATCAGCAATTGATTTTGAAAATTATATTCCTGATGTTACTTATCCTAATTATTTTGATAATTTAGTTGAATTATTAACTCAATATGGTGAAGATCATTACCCTTCAACTTTTGCTTTCACTATTATTCCTAAAGTAAATAATGAAGTTTATATAATGATTATTGGACAAAAATTAAACCAAGAAAATTATTATACTGGTCAATGGAATGCTACATATTCAATTAAAAATGGTAAAATCACTGGTGATATTAGCGTAGACATTCATTATTATGAAGACGGTAATGTTAGGTTAAATTTTGATGAAACTATTGAAGATTCAATAAGTTTAAGTGATAAGAATATTGTCAATTTCATTAATAATTCAGAAAATAAAATGACTTTAAAAATTGTTGATAGTTTTAACCAATTAAATGTTAAATATTTTAAAAATTTAAGAAGGTTATTGCCTGTTACTAAATCAAAAATTAATTGGGGAAATGCAATTGGTAATTATAGATTAGGTTCTGATGTTGTTAATAAGCAATAAAACACCCCCCTTCTTCAACTTACCAAATTAAATGACTAAAGAAACAATATATAAAAAAAAAGAGAAAAAAGCTAAAATAGTACTGTAGATTGTATAGGTGAATACTACGGAGATTATAATTATATATTTGATATCTCTTATCTTTTATTTACTAATTTTATAAATACAGTTTATTTCAACTTCTCATTTTATATAACATCCAAATAACGAAAAATGCAAGCAACATGATCCCAACAATTCTAGTAAGATTTTGATTTCTATTCATAACAGTTCTTAATTCTCCACTAGTTCTATCAACTGATAACATTAATCTACCAAATCCATCATTAAGTGTATTTAATAACAGATTCTCATGTTGAACATTACTCCCTATATCATTAACAGTTGTACGAAACTGACGCAATGTGGATGCTAATTCATCAAACCTTTCATTATTTTGATTCTCCCTATGAGCATATAGATTATCTGACATATGGTTATATGATTTTGGATTTTTTTAAGGTACGTTATAAAAATTGAATACAGAGAAACCACATAAATCGCGAAAAAGGGGAATTTTGTTTAGGTGTTTAGGTTTTGTGTTATAAAATTTATCAATTCTCCATATTTTCTGTGAGAGGAAGTAAGTCTACTAGTTAAAATTCAAAAACTCATACGTCTCTGTATATATATATTTTAGGGAAAGCTAATTATAAGGAAGCTAACAAATCTAACCCCACTCATAAGTAACCAACTCTTTCAACTTTAAAATTATCAACTTCTAATTGTAATTTACTTTTTAATTCATTCATATTATTACAATTAAATTCAAATGAAAAATCAAAAATTTTACAACATGGTTCATTTTCAAAATTTCTAATGGATTGGAAAAATTTATGATTTAAACATTCAATTACATTAGGTCTTTTTTCATTATCCCAATTTAATAAATTATTTAATAAATCAATTCCTAAAATTGAAGCAAATGGATAAATATTTGAAAAATCAATTGGTACATAATTTAATCTTAATAAATTAACATTCCAATTTTTAGAAAGAATTAAATTTTTTGGTGGTGATCCAATTTTTTTACAAATTTCATTTAATTGACTTAATTGATCTTTACCAATGAAAATTGGTTTCCTACCATATAATTCTGCTAATATACAACCAATTGACCATAAATCAATTGATTTATCATAATTTTTTCTACTTAATATTAATTCAGGTGCTCTATACCATCTTGTTGCAACATAATTTGTAATTAAATTTGTTCTTTTGGAATTGGTTTCATTATTACCATTATTAATATTATCATTAATTTGATTAATTATTTTTGAATTAATTCCTCTTGCTAATCCAAAATCACAAATTTTTAAATTACCTTGAATAGTAACTAAAATATTACCTGGTTTTAAATCTCTATGAATAACATCAGCTGAATGAATATATTTTAAACCACATAAAATTTGATAAATAAAATTTTGAATGTGGAATTCACTAAATTGAACTGAGGAATAAATTACTTTAGATAAATCAAAATCACATAATTCTTGATAACAATATAACCCATCAAACGGTTCTTGATAAATAATATCTAAATCAATTAACGATATAATATTTTTATGCCCATTAAAATGTTTCATTAATTTTAATTCTCTAATAGCTCTTTTTAATAAAACTTCCTTTTCAAGTATTCTACTAACTTTCTTAATTGCCAATTGTGAACTTGAATCTGATTTCGTATCTATTGCCAGACAAACAGTACCATATGATCCTTTACCAAGAACATCAATTATTTTGTATCTTTGATCTACTAAAAACTTTGGATCTACTTTCATTATTATTCTTATTCTTTATACCTTATTTCTTTTTCAATTTCCACCTTTTCTTTAATCCCCTTTTCAAATTCACCAGCACTTCCAATACAATCAGAAGTATCTACCAACTTTTAACAACTCTTCACTATAACTTCCCTTTTTATGGAAAATCACTAAAACTTTTGATCCACAAAGTTACAAAAAAAGTTGCAAAAAAAGGTTGCAAAAAATGGTTCAAAATGCGACAATATCTCAAGGAAAAAAAAGTGTACGGGGGTCAATTTGAATTTGAAAATTCGCAGTGAGGACTAGAGACAGAGAGAAAGAAAAAAATTTTTCATTTAAAAGGTTAAAGAATGAGTTCATCCCATTGTAGATTTTATGAAAACAAATACCCTGAAGTTGATGAAGTGGTCATGGTTAATGTCCAAGAAATCGCTGAAATGGGGGCATACGTTAAATTATTAGAATTTGATAATATTGAAGGTATGGTATTATTATCAGAATTATCAAGAAGAAGAATTCGTTCAATTCAAAAATTAATTAGAGTTGGTAAAAATGAAGTTGCAGTTGTTTTAAGAGTTGATAAAGAAAAAGGTTATATTGATTTATCGAAAAGAAGAGTTAGTGCCGAAGATATTGTTAAATGTGATGAACGTTATAATAAATCAAAAGCGGTTCATTCAATTTTAAGACATTGTGCTGAAAAATTTAATATTTCATTAGAAGAATTATATACAACAATTGGTTGGCCATTAAGTAGAAAATATGGTCATGCTTATGATGCATTTAAAATTTCAATTACTGATCCATCAGTTTATGATGATATTGTACCACCTTCAAAAGATATTTTAGAAGAATTAAAATTATATATTAGTAGAAGATTAACTCCTCAAGCAATTAAAATTAGAGCTGATGTTGAAGTTAGTTGTTTTAGTTATGAAGGTATCGATGCTATAAAGAAAGCTTTAACTGAAGCTGAATCAGTTTCAACTGATCAAATGCAAATTAAAGCAAAATTAGTTGCTGCTCCATTATACGTTATTTCTGTTCAAGCCTTAGATAAAGATCAAGGTGTTGAATTATTAAATAAAGCTATTGAAAAAATCACATCATCAATTGAATCTTCAGGTGGTCAATGTAAAATTACTATGGCTCCAAAAGCAGTTACTGCTACTGAAGATGCTCAATTACAAGCATTATTAGAAAGAAAAGAAGCTGAAGAAAATGATTCTTCTGATGAAGATGAAGAAGAAGAAGATTAAAAATATTTTAATACTGTATAATATAAGCTATATCTATATTCATATAGATATATATCAGAGTCAGAGTTTGATAGATACCATCTAATAAATCTATCACTAATTCTTTTGAAAACTTTGTATATAGATGAATAAGACTCTAATTTGTCTATTAAAAAAGTTAATAACTATCTTGATAATCGATTTCAATTAGATATTTTAATTATTGATGAGATACAACTTCATCATAATTTGTCATAGTTCATCATTAGTTAATAATCATAGATACATACCACATTTCTTTACTTATTGAACTCTTATATTTTCTATTTTACACTATATATGCTACATTTTAGTTAAATTTATCAGTTTGAGTGGGGCATGTTAAAAAGGCAATGATTTTGAAATATTTAATTCTTTATTATTTGCTCGTTCAATTATATAACCAGGTAAATTATTAACTAATTGTGAAGGAATTTTTAAATCAATTAAAGTCGGAGGTAATAAAATTTGATCAATTTCAATTAATTCTTGATTACCACTTATATTTAATTTCAGTATATTATTAAAATTAATATTTCTTAATAATTTTAATTCATTGAAACTTAAATCTAATAATAATAAATTATTTGGTAATTCAACACTTTCTAAAGATTTAATTGACTGATAACCTAGATTTAAAATTTTTAAATTTGTAGGGAATATAACATCTTTTAAATTACTTATTCTTTTATCATTTTCAATTAAATCAGGATCCATTTCAATATTTAATTCAACTAAAGATTCAGGGAATATAACATTTTTTAAAGTTGTAATTAAATTATTACCAATATATAACTTTTTTAAATTTGAAGGGAATATAACTTTATTTAAAGTTTTAATATTATTATTATTTAAATTTAAATTTTCAATTGAATTTGGTAATTTTAATGGATTTATACTATTTACTCCATTACCACTTAAATTAACATTTTTAATTAAATTTGGTAATTTTAAACCTCTTGTATTTGTCATTGATTGTTGTAAATTAAGCAGTATTAAATAATCAGGAAATTTAATTCCAGTCATTGATTCATTAGGTATAAATGAAATATCTAAATATTTTAAACTTTCAGGAAATTTACATCCTTTTAAATTATCAATTGGATTAAATGATAAATTTAAATTAATTAAATTTGGGAATTCAATATTTCTAATATTATCAATTCTATTATTTGATAAATTTAAATTTTCTAAATTATTTGGCCATTCAACATAATTTAAAAAATATAAATGATTACCATAAAGATTTAAATTTTTTAATGTTGAAGGGAATTTTACATTATCAATTGATGTTATTTGATTATTTGAAATATCTAAATTTATTAAATTTTCAGGTAACCTAAATTCAAGATTTTCTAGTAATCCATTTGAAATATTTAAATTTTCAATACTATTTGGTAATTTAATATCTTTCAAATTTTTAATATAATTATTACCATAATCTAAAATTTTTAAATTTGGCCAATCTATATCAATTTGAATTTCTTTATTTATTTTATCTAGTTCTTCAATTTCCATATAATTTATACTACTATCATATTTGTCAATTATTGAAACATGAGTTATATTTTCTTTAACAATTTTTAAACTTTCAACAAAATTTGAATATGTAATTTTTTCATCTTCAAATTCATTCCATCTTTTATTTGTATCAAATGTTACATGATAACCAATTTCTTTAAAATTTTTTATCCAATCTTTATGATTATTAATAAATTCAATTAATTCTTTTAACGTATCTTCTTCATCATCATTATGATATTCAATACAAATATTAAGATAATGATATTTTTTATTAAAATCATTAATTTGTTTATATTCAATAACTTCAATTCCAGGATTAACTATTCTTAATTCTTCAATTTGTTGTTGTATATGATATAATCTCGGTGGATGTGCAACTATAACTAATCTACTGTCAACTGGTATATTTTCTAACACCGTAGAACTTTCATCTTCTTTATTAATTTTATTATTATCGTTATCGATGTTGCTCATGCCATTATTATTATTATTATCATTATTATCGTAATCTTCTTTAATTTCAATTGGTTTTGAATTTGGTGAAATTACTTCTTCAAGATTAACGATCATTGAATCACCATTTCCATGCTGTATATTTTCATTGTTTTCAGATACGTCAAGATCTTTAATTTGTTCAACAGACACTGGTTCTACTTCTTCCTCTACCATCTCATCAATCGAAAATTTTTGTGCGGTTACACCAAAAACGCAGGGTATAGTAGTACATGTAACCTTTTGAGAGGGTTGACCCTTTTGCATCTTGAAGTACCAGAATATAATTAGCTAGAATTAGTGCTCTTGGACTAGATATGATAATTAAGTTTTTTTCAAGAACATTTAGTAAGTTTTCATTAAGATTTTATTAGTTTAAAAAAGTCAGGTGGGTGTACCGCACTCATCTGGTGATAACAGATTCCCAAAGAGACTTCGCACTGATCATTGATTTAAAACTCTATAAAGGGGAAAAATAATATCTAAGACCAAAAGAATATGTTTGCAAGACCAGTATCTGAAAGTAAATTAGAGAAATTAATTAATAAAGCAACCGACGAAACCTTAACTTCTGATAATTGGCAATATATTTTAGATGTTTGTGATTATATATCTTCAAATCCTGAAGAAGCTACAAAGGAGGCAATTAAAATTATTACATTAAGATTATCATTAAAAGATGCAAATGTTATATTAAGGACATTATCATTAATTACTGCAATTGCAGAAAATTGTGGTTCAAGAATGAAACAAGAAATTGCTACTAAAAGTTTTTTACAAGATTGTTTATTAAAAAAACTTGGTGATAGAAAATTACATAAAACTGTTAAAATTAAAATTGCTGATATAATTAAACAATTATATGAATCTTTTAAAACTGATCCATCTTTAAAACCAATGACTGATGCATATAATATTTTAATGAAAGATTATAAACAATATAATGGAATTGGACCTGAAAAACCAATGAAACAAGAATTAAGTCAACAAGATAAATTAAAAGAAGAAGAAGATTATCAAAGAGTTTTAAAATTATCTTTACAAGAATATGAAAGAGAACAATCAGTTAAAAAAGCATATTTAAATGATAAACCTTTACCTGAAACCAAAAAAAATCAATCACAATCTTCTCAAGCACAACTGCAACTGCAAGAACAACCAAAAGGTGATACGATTGCAACCGTTTCAAAAGTTAGAGCATTATATGATTTAATATCTTATGAACCCGATGAATTATCATTTCGTAAAGGAGATGTAATTACAGTTATTGAATCAGTTTATAGAGATTGGTGGAGAGGTTCATTACCAAATGGTAAAATTGGTATATTCCCATTAAATTATGTTACACCAATAGTTAACAAATCGCCCGAAGAAATTAATAAAGAATTACAAATTGAAGATAATATTTTAAATGAACTGAAAAAAGTTGATAAATTATTAGCATTGTTATCAAATCCTAATGCTAATGAAGATGAAGTTACTCAATTATATAATGAAGTATTACCTTTAAGGCCCTTATTAGGTGGATTTATTGATAAATATAGTGGTAGAAATGAAGAATTAACAACTTTAAATAATCAATTATCCACTCAAGTTAAATATTATAATGAATTAATGGATAATCTGATTAATCAAAGAATTAATCATCAATCTCATTCAATACCAAATTCAAATTCAAATTTTAATTTAAGTCAACATAATGCAATGGCTCCTTATCCTAATGATCCAATTCAAATGCAACCTACAAGTAATGGATTTGGAAATCAACAAAATCCTTATCCTCAAGTACCTCAAATTTCTCAACAACAAACTAATCAATCATTACAACCACAACCACAGCCACAGCCACATCAATTACCTCCACAAGCTTCAAGTCAAAATTCGTATCAATATCAATATTCACAGTATCCTTCAGATACACAACTTCAACAACAACAACAGCAACAAGGAGTTTACCTGAATATCAACAGTTTCCCAGAAGTTAATAACATGCCTCAATAGATATATACATGGAGTTTTCTGCCCTTTCTATTTCTTTAAAATTAACTCTATATATAAGGTATATTAAGAACCTTCATTTATCATGAGAATTCGTTGTAATGCTATTACAAACAATAGTGGTAGCTATTAATATCATTTAAAATTACCTTCATTTATTATGAGCGCTAGTTATATAGTTAATTATACAGTATTTTAATTTTGTTGGATATTTGTAAGCAAACATTTCCAATAAAATATATTCCTAACTTTTTAAATATTACTAGTTAATTATTATTTTTGTATGTCTAAAGTAAGTATCACTAAGTTTACTCTCTTTTACACTTTTATTAGAGGTAATACATAAAACTTCTTAAAGAAAAGATACTCAGTATTAATCAAATAATACGATTAAACGATAAATCCAATATTTTTAACAGTTATAAATAAATTCTTAACAGTTAGGTAGATCATAGGGACCGGGATTAACTAAATTGTTTTAGTAAATTAGTATCTATATTATATACGCTCTAATCACAGATCAAATGTAAATTGATTCCAAACAAAAGATACTCAGAATATCCATATTTTTATAAATTGGTAGTCATTGAAATTATTCTAATAAATACAACAACATATTTTTTTCTTAAGATAATGATCGAAAAACCATATAGTTGATACAAGGTAAAAAAGTCTATACTTGCAGGTGCGATAATGGAAAAACGAAACAACAGGGGAGGAACCAGTAAAGGTCAATTACTTATCAAAAAAAACGCCTTAAACTTACTAGACTTCAGGTATACATAAAAATCCCTCTACACTATCATAATTAATATTTTTTATTATTTTATTATATTGCTTACATATTTTAATTATTAATAAAATACTAACTACCTTATGTTATTTCCTTTGCATGAAGTAGGAAAAATTGATTATAAATTTTCTGAGAGGTCAGGGCTCAGCATTTTTGAATTTCCGGCTTAAATTGTTTAGAGTTTTATAAGTTTAAAGTTAAGTAAGATTACAAATTATTTTCAGTGACAACATGATTAGAATAGCATTTTAAAGATATTTTTTTATATGATTATCTATGTCAATACTGGAAGATGAAGTATAAATAGAGCAAGAATTTACCCCTTAATATAATTCAATTGAATATTCAAAAGAATACAAATACAACAGATCAAAAGAACAAAGAATAAACAAGAACAAATACAAAAATGGCTACTTATTTTATTACTGGTGCAAATAGAGGAATTGGGTTAGCAATTGTTGAAAAATTATTATTAAATAAAGATAATTTAGTTATTGCAAGTGCTAGAAATGAAAAAACTGCAAAAGAATTAGAATCAAAATTCCCAACAGTTAAAACAATTGTTCTTGATATGTCAGATTCTTATGAAAAATTTGTTGAAGAATTTAAAAAAATTGATAGTTTTAGTCCAAATGGTGTTGATTATGTCTTTGCAAATGCTGGTATTGTTGGTGATCATTTCTTAGCTAAACCATATGAATATGATGTTACTCAATTTGCTAAAATTTTTGATGTTAATGTTGGTGGTGTAGCAAGAACTTATAAAGCTATTTATCCATATTTATTTAAAAAAGATAATGGTGTTACTAAAAGATTTATAATTACTACTTCAATCGCAGGTGCAACTGGTGGTTTCCAAATTGGTTCAAATGCTTATGGTGCATCAAAAGCTGCAGTAAATAATTTTGGTAAGCATGTCTCTGAAGATCATAAAACTAGTGATAATGAATTAATTAAAAATTCAATTACTATTTTACAACATCCAGGTATGGTTATTTCTGATATGAGTGTTGAAGCTGTTGCTGCATTTGGTAAAGAACTTTTTATCTCAGCTGAAGAAAGTGCTACCAAAATTTTAGCTACTGTTGAAAAGATTACAGTTGAAGATAGTGGTATTTTCGTTGATGAAAATGGTAAAACTATAGTTTATTAGGTTTTCATAGAGTTAAATAACATATTTCATTAATTTTTCTCTCTCTTTCTTTATTTTTTATCGCTGGAGTAATTAACTAATAAGTAATTAACTATTAAGTTTTGAATATAATTTACTTAGTACTAGAGATTATCAAAATGGGATTTAATCCATTAGATTAATTTTTTGTAGGTATGTAGTTTCAATTAATTTTGTTTTTGAAGATTTATTAAGAAATTTGGTAGCTTAAATATGAAATTTGATTAGTATATGAAGTTTGAACCTCACACACAAAAAACTGTTATTTACTTTTTATAAATACATTGATAGAACTTAGAATTGATAACTATACGATTAATCAATAACTGGACGATTCATTATAAACAGTTCATTTGAGATTTTGTCAATTGTTATAATCATTCCCAAACTAATCATTAAAATTGCAATTACTCATTTATTATTAGGTCCAACTATATACTTTTCTAACAAAATCTACTCAATCAATTGATACAGATATATTAATTTCAAATTCAAATCATATCTAGTAATTTATAGAATAGTGCTTTGCCGAAATAATCAAAATTGTTCTGACGGCACCTATTTTAAAAACCATTGTCAATGAATCGCAGTTGCAAAAAAAAAAAAAAAAAACTAAAAGAAAACTTATTTTCATCAACAATGGGTCCGAATACAATCTCATATAATGGACTTCTCCATACTTTTACTTGATAGAGTCCTCTAAAATCTCTACTATTAATTAATATTTATAATTAATATTTCTTATAATTAATATTTCTTATAATTAATATTTCTTATAATAACATTTCTTATAATTAAAATGAAATATGGGGAAAATAAAACTCATTATAAAACAAACTTCAGCAAAGAGATGGATAATTACCTAATTAGTGTGTACAATACTAATTAGTTCGTTAGAAGATCTATACCGTTTCCTAAATTAGTAGTTACCCTTCTATCCATTACCCAATAAATCTTTTCAAATTAAACGGAAATGTTAGAACCCGATGGTTAATGAACTAAATGTCACAAGAAGATTGGGAAGCAATGAGAATTTAGATTGAGTTTGACACTGTTCATTTGTTCATTGTGTATAATAGGTATTTTTATGTATACATAATTTTCCGTCTTTTTCTACTGCTTGTTCAACATGAAGAACAGAACTGTTAATTTTAGCTATTTCCTTTATTCTTCCATTAATTAATATGATTAAGCTTTAAACTAGTTTGGTTAACTTTATTAAGATTTTCTCGTCTCTTTTCTTCGGTGCATACGTGTCTACACTGTAGACACTTATTTTTGTTTTTCTGTCATATACACTAAACCTCTCCACATTATGTAAATTACTGCTAAATTTGAGAAGTATGTTTACAATATCCACCTCGGATGATTTATCCAACTTAATATATAAATTTGAAATCATCTTCTGTTTTATTGAAAACCTCAACCCAACAAATCAATAAGGAATTATTTTTTTTTTTCAGTAAGATAAAAATAGCCAAAGAAAAAAAAAGAAATCAATTAGTGTGTGTATAAAGGTAGATAAGATAAGAGAGAGAAAAAATATAATACAAAAATGTCAAGCAATTTCGGAGATCATACCGATTTTAGAGTAATTAAATATACTGTTAAAATTGAAGATGTTGAAGAAGAAATAACTGTGCCAATTTATGGAGCTGATGATATTATTATGTCAATTCCAGAAGGAACTAAATATACATCAACAATTCATTTTTATGCTTATAAACCATTAAAAGATTTTGTTTATACTCAAACTGCAACAAAAGCTGGTATTACCGTTAAAAAAACTGTAACTACATTAGGAGATTTTGAACCAAGAGATGAACCATATTCTGTTACATTTAAAGAAGACAAAACTCCTTCAGGTTTTTTTGTTAGAGGTAAAATTCCGGTTAAAAGTACTTATACTTTAGAAGGTGATATTGCATTAGTAAATGACTGGACTGTTGAAGTTACCAAAAAATAAATGAAAATAAGGAAATAAGACAAAGATAATATATTTATTTATGATTTACTCTTATCTTTTATTAACTCTTATCTTTTATTAATTTTTATCTTATTAATTCTTTTAAGTTAAATAGATTTTTAGTTGACATGTTCCATGTAAAGTCTCACCTTTTGCTGATATTTCCCTGTTTGGCATCTTTAACCTAAAGTAGTGAGAGAGGGAGAAAATTGAGAAATTGAGACTTAGACTTAAAACTTGACAGGGCAAAAAAGAGTGAGACTTAAAGTGATAAGGGATGAGTAGTAGACCTGCAACTCATTCTGGTTCATGGTACAGTTCAAATAGTAAAAAATTAACAAATCAAATCAAATCAACATTAACTCAAACTTTAAAAAGAAATTCAAGAATTGCAATTGGCCCTCATGCAGGTTATACTTATAGTAGTAAAAGATTAGGTGAAACATTTTCATCAATTGATCTTTCAAATATTAATAAAATTTTTATAATTGGTCCTTCACATCATATTTATTTTAAAAATTATGTTATGTTAAGTGATTATAATGAATATGAAACTCCAATTGGTAATTTAAAAATTGATAATGAAATAAATAAAAAATTAATTTTAAATAATAATAAACTTTTCAAAATTATGAATAAAGATATTGATGATGATGAACATTCTTTTGAAATGCATTCTCCTTATATTGCTTATAAATCAATTGAATTAAATAGAAAATTTAAAATTATTCCAATTATGATTAGTTCAATTGATGAAATTAATATGGATTTATTAGTTAATCAATTATTACCATTTTTTAAAGATTCTAAAAATGCTTTTATAATTAGTTCAGATTTTTGTCATTGGGGTTCAAGATTTAATTATACAAATTATTTACCAAATGAAATTAAATTTAATGAAATTTCAAATTTAAAAAAAGAAATTATTTCCTTATCTTCAATTAGTAAAATTTCTGGTAAAAATTTATCTATTTTTGAATCAATTGAAAATTTAGATAATTTAGCAATGTTAATTGCAAGTTCAGGTAATGGTCTGTCAAAAATTTGGCATAATTATATTAGAACTTCTGGTAATACTATTTGTGGTGAAAAACCAATTTGGTTGATTTTAAAATTACTTGAAAAAATTGATGGTAATTATGGTTTTACTTGGATTGGTTATAGTCAAAGTAATAAAGTTACAAATTATTTTGAAAGTAGCGTTTCTTATGCTTCAGGGTTTGTTGATATGGATGGTTAAATGAGAAGAGAACAAGAGAACAGAATTTATGTGATATGAACAAAGGGAAACGGAATGGTAATGATTAGGGAATGAGATATGATTCAGAATATATGGATATTAGAAATATATATATGCAAAAAAAAATAAACTATCCTACTCTTTAACTTCTTCAACATTTCCTTCTTTACTTAAATCATCTAATTCAATATTTTCTCCTTCATTAATTTTGTTTAAATTTCTACTATGAAATTCATTATCATCAATTAAAAATTCTTTTAGTTTTTGTTTACCTAAAACCATTGCTTCATCTATCATTCTTTGTCCAACAATTATAGCCGGTTTAATTAAATTTAATTGATACATTACATAAATCCCTGCACCAATTAATAATGTTAGTGTGAAAAAAATTGGACTACGAATAACTGCAAGAAATTCATTCCATCCTAATACTACAATTATAATATAAATATAATATGGAATAGAAGTAACATGTTGAATAATTGATCTTTTAGTTTCAATATATTTAGCATCAGCTTCCTTTTTAAATTTACCTAATATTTCATCCTTTTCTAATTCATTAATGATATGTGAAAATTTATTAGTATCTTCATCATCCAAGTCATCATCATCATCATCATTATAAAGTTTATAATTTTCATCATATTTAGTAATTAATTTTTTATCAAAAATATCAAATTCTGGTATAATTTCAGTTGAATCAGATAATTTAATCATTGTTAATTGTGGAACTACTTTTAATGCAAAATTTTTTGATTCATTAAAAGTTTTATCTAATTCAACTTCAGTTTTATATAATTTTGGTAAACCATTTTCATCATATCTAAATTTATCATCAAATCTTTCTTTTAAAATATTTAAAATACTTTCCTTTGATAAATTTTTTTTAATCAACTGATAAAATTTAACCCATGATTTGAATTTAAATCTATTAATTGATTCAATTGTTAAATCTTTCTCAATTCCAATTGAAAAATCATAATTATTAGTTTGATCATCTAAATATTTATCTAATGAATTTTTAATTAATTTTTTAAATCCACTATAAATATTATCCCATGAATTTTCATTTAAACTATTAATTTCGAAAACCATTAATTTATTTAATTGATTACCTAATTTTTTTAACATGCTACTAATAATTGAATTTAATTCAATAATTTGTTGTTTATTAATTAATTCATTAATTTCATTATCTAATTCAATTTCATATTTATTAAATGATATTTCACCATTAATTGATAATAATTTTAAATTATTTTCTAATTCTAATTTACTTTCTTTATTAAATTTTTCAATTTTATTAATAAATTTTTCACCATTATCAATTTCTAAATTTTTCTTAAAATTTTTTAAAATTAAATTAATTATTTTTTTACTATAATTATCAAATAATTCAATATAACAATTTAATATTTTTTCATTTAATAAATCCTTTTTATTTTTATAAACTATTGAATTATATTTTGATGCCATTAATTCAAATTGTTCTAAATAATCATTCTTTAAATCATTCATTAATAATCCAACTTCTTTATAATCTTCACTCATACGATTAACTAACAATTCTTCATATTTTTCTTTAAATTCACTAAATAATTGATTTAAAATTTCATCACATTTAAATTTTGCAACCAAGATTTGTTGTGTTGGTAAATCTAAATCTTTATTTGAATCAATTTGATCCCAACAATTTGATGCATACATTGTCCAACCATCAATTGGAATATTATGATGATAATTAGGTTTCCATAAATATTGCTCATTCTTATTATCAATAAATTTATCACCCAATAATTTTACATCATCAACAAATTTATCTTGTTGTAAAATTTTATGACTTAAACTATGAAATTTAATATCAAAAAATTGTTCAAATTTTAAATTTGATAATTCCAGTGGTTTGTTTAATCCATCCCACATTTTAATTAAATCTTTACTTAAAGTTTCTGATAAATTTTCAATTGGGGTAACTCCAACAAAATCTCTAATTACAAATAATAATAAAACTTTATGATCATCACTATCATCTCCATTTTCTAATTTTTGTAATTTACTTTTACCAAATAATGATAAATTAACTTCAAAAACAGTTTTTAAAAGCCCCATATTTGCACCTTGATATAAACCAACTTGATGTTCCCAAATGTTAATAATTAAAATTTCTGATGTTGAAATTGCAAATAATGCCAGTTTCCTTTCAAAATCTTGATCTTCACCTCTTTCTCTACCATCAGTACCTTCAACGTCCATAACGAAAATATTTTCTAATTTAGATTTCTTAACTAATTCACCTTTTCCGTTACCTTCACTTTCACCTTGTTTAACCTTTTCCAAGTCCAATTCTTCTGCTTCTTTATTTGAACAAATTAATGGTGAATATGCTAACCAAATCCCTTTGGTAGTTTGTTGTCTTTTAGTTTCATCCATAACATCAAAATTAGTATTGAACAATTTATTTAATAATGTTGATTTCCCAGTTGATTGTGATCCGAAAACTGAAACAATATGATAATTATTACCAATTGATGAAGTTGGGGAACTCTTTTCAATATATTCAATTATATTATTATTAAATTTCTTTTCTTCATCAATAACTTGAACAGCATCAAAGATAACATGTTTATCAATTGGAACAAATGATGAATTTGAAGATGTTGAACTTAATTCGTTATCCTTTTCCATTATGTTACTAAATAAATTATTATCTGATCTAATTAATTGATTTGCAGATGATTGTGAGATTTTGAGAAAAAGACCCAAAAACAAAAGAGAGGAAAGAAAATCAAATGGTGTTGTGTTCTATTTACAAGTCACGAGACTCTAATTTTTGTCTTCTCTATATACATATAAAAAATATAAAAATGTTTTTTTTTAATTGTTTTCATTTAAGCTCATAGACTCTTTAAGATTAGTGATGATCTAGCTTTATTGGTTTTACTCATACCAATATATTTAGAATCAAATGTACTTCTACCTTTAGTAATTGATCTTAGCTTGCTTAAATATCCGATCATTTCTCTTAATGGTGCATGAGCTAAAATAATTTTTTCATTTTTAATAAAATTATCACCATTATTAGAATTTTCCTTACTAGGGTTAATACCACCAATGACAGCTTCAGGAACATAAATTTTATTTGATTCTTGAATTGCCCAAGTGGCTGTTTCTAAATCTTCAGTTGATTGATCGGTTATGGATATAATATTAGCATTACATCTTGATGTTAAATCATGGGTAACATCACCTAATTTATCTGATGATATATAAATTTTAACTTCCATTATTGGTTCCATTATATTATAATTATTATCATTACTATTAGATTCTTTAACTGCTGATACTACTGCTCGACGGACAAGATCAATTAATCTAAACAGATGAAACAGTTTTTCATTAACTGGGAAACTCCACTTTTTAACACGTACAATCATTGAATGTAATGGCCATCCAACTATTGGACCTCCTAATGAAAGTCCAACACTACATCCTTCAATTATAGTATCTTGTAATTCTTCTAATGTGACCTCATTTCTCCATCTAGAATTAGCCGCATCATCTATATATTCTTTTGGTGTAGCTGAAGGTTCTAAAATGACAACATTATTATCTAATAAAAATTCAGTTCCTTCTTCAATTTCATCAGGATTTTCAAATTGTCCTTCTTCAACACATTCTAATTGTAATTCAATCATTAAATTTTGATCAGCTTCATCAGTCATAACAATTGATTTATAATTTGGTTGTTGAAGAGTTTCTTTATAAGCAACAACTATATCAGTGAAAGTAACTTTTGCTTTCATATCTCTAATTAATCTATCTTTAACAATTTCTAAATGTAATTCACCCATACCACTTAATATAGTTTGACCCATTTCTTCATCAACATGAACTTTAATTGATGGATCTTCTTTAATTAAACCATCTAAACATTGATTCATATATCTTGCATCCCCAGCAGTGAAAGGTTCAATTGAAACGTTAAACAATGGTGGTGGTATATCGATTGGTAATAAAGCTAATTTTGATTCTAAATCATTAAATCCTTTTGATGATGGACCATGAGAAACTAATGTATCACCAGTTGAAATCTCTTCATTACTTGCTATAACTCCAATATTACCAGATTCAATATGTTTAACCGGTATTGGTTCATCTCCATTCATTAATAACAAATTACGTAATAAATGTTTAGTCCCAGTTCTAGTATTAATAAAAGTTTTACCAGCAGTTAATTTACCACTATAAACTCTGAAAAATGTCATTGAACCTCTAACATCATCAGTTATAACTTTAAAAGCTAAAGCAACTGTTAAGTTGGGAGTATTATTAATAATTAAACCTTTTTCAGTCATTTTCGTTGAAACTTCAATTTCTTCTGTTGTTTTTTTTTTATTTGATTTAAATTTTTTAGTTTTACTTTTACTTGATTTAATTTCAGGTAAATTAATTTCTGTTGGCGATGGTAAATATGAGATAATACCATCCATTAATGGTTGAACTCCAATATTCTTAAATGCTGATCCACAAAAAATTGGAGTTATTTGATTATCTAAGCAACATTGTCTAATTGCATTATTCAATACTTTAGACAGAATTTCTAAATAATTTTCATCTTTGGATAAAAATTCGTCAATTATTGAATCATTGAATTCTCCTAATGTTTCAACCATTGATTCTCTAGATTTTTTAATCATTTCAATTTGTAAATCATTTGGTTCTTTAACTTCAACTTCTCTACCATTTTCATCTTTATTTAAATCCCATGAAAGTACTATCTTATTTACTACATCAATAATTCCTTTAAAAACTGGCAATCCTCTTGAATCAATTTCAAAATATGGTAATGTTATAATAACTGCTTGAGTATGTAATTTACTAATAATTTCTTTAACAGTTCTGTTAAAATTTGCGCCGGGTCGATCCATTTTATTTATAAATGAAATGGTTGGTAATTTTAAATTTTTTGCTTGTTTCCAAACTTTTTCAGTTTGAGCTTCAACTCCTTCAACTGCATCTAATATTGTAATTGTACTATCTAAAACTCTAAGTGATCTAATAACTTCAAAGGTAAAATCTGCATGACCAGGAGTATCTATAATATTGATTTTATGATTATTCCAAGGGATGGTAATAGCTGCCAGTTGAATAGTTATACCTCTTTCTCTTTCACTTTGTAAATAATCAGTAACTGTATCACCTTCATCAACATTACCAATTTTTTTAGTTTTACCACTGAAAAATAACATTCTTTCAGTAGTGGTAGTTTTACCAGCATCAATATGTGCTATTATCCCTATATCTCGAGTTTTAGCTATGGGGACAGCATTTAAATTCCTTAAATGTCTTGTAGTTGAAAAAAGTCTCTTGAACATTTAGAGTATTTTATTTAAGAGATCTTTTAACATCGCGAGATTTTGTGAGAAGGTATTGCAACAAAAATTTTTGCAGCAATTAACGAAAGAGTGAATTGCAGGATTAAATATAAATACAAACGGAGGAGGGGGTAAAAACTTTTTTATTAATATCTATTTATAATAAGCAGCTCCAATGGCAGCTCCTACAATTGAACTATTATCAATTGACATTAATTCTACCACTAAACCTAAATTTTTAATAAAATCATTTTCATTTACAAGATTTAAAATTCTATTTCTATAATTATTAAAATAAACCATAACTGAACCAACATAACCAATAACTAATTTATTATTTGGGAAAGTTTCATTATTATGGAAAACCAAAAGTTTTATAAAAGAAATAATTGAAATTGAAATTATATAAGAAGCTCTTTCAATAATTGAATTAATAATTGATTGAATTATAAAAATATCAGAATTTTTTAAATTAAGAAAATCTGAACCAAATTCTTCAATAAATTGAATTTTTAGTAAATCAATTGATTTTTTATTTTCTGATAATGAACAAACTAATTCACTTGAAAATCCATCATATTCTATAAAAAATTTATTATTTGGAGAAATTTTTAAATTATTAAAAATTTCACCATTTTTAATTAATTTTAAAATCAGTAATCTCGTTAATTCTGGTAAATATCTACCACTTGTCATTATTTCATATGGTTGAAATATTTTATTTGAATTATTACCTAAATTCATATAAGATTTATAAAAATTTGAATTTAATTTATTAATTGAGAATCTATCATCAATTAAACAATCTAAATCATTAGCTAAAGGTTGCAACATTGAACCAAATAATGAAGTTTCCGAATTAATTAAAACTGAGTTATCATTATTATTTGATAATTTTTTATTTGGATGAAATTTATTAGTTTCCAATGAACAACAAATATTATAACCAGTACCTAAAACCATTGCTAATTTTAAATCTGATGAAAGAAATGAACCTGATGCATAAACTGCTAATGAATCATTTATAATTACATTAACTTTAATATTAATTTTAAATTCATTTAATAAAGTTGATTCTAAAACTTCCTTTAAATCTTTATTATAAATTTCATCTGAAATAACCCAACCTTTACCAACATTATTAATTAATGCAGAATTATAAGATATTTGTTTAAGTGGGAATGACCAAGTTATACCAACATTAATTAAATTACTTAAATTAATTAAAGTTTGTAAATTAATGGTCTCAATTATTTTTAAACCAATAAATTTAAAAAAATTATTATCAATAGTTTTTTCATTATTTGGTATGATCCATTTTTTTTCAATAATTATATTAATTCTATCATTTTTAGTTAAATTTTTTGTAGGTGGTAAAATTTGAATAATTGAAATTCTTAAAGTTGATCCACCTAAATCAATAATTAAGAATTCACCAAATTCATTACCAGTTGGTTTTATATTAAAATTTGGCAACATTGAAATTGAAGAATTATCTATTAATGCTTCATTTAATTCTTCAAGTAAATAATTTGAATAATTTATGGTATCTTCAGGAATTAATTTATTTGTAAAATCATTTAAAATTTCATTAAATATCAGATCTTCTGAATATGAAGATTCATTTGTTTCACTTGTTTCGATCAAATCATTATCATTATCATTATTATTGTCATTTACTTCATTAAGATCATCAATATCATTAATTGAAACCGATATGTCCTTTACTTTAACAGTATTATTAGCAGGATTATTAACTATTTTATCAAGTACTATAATTTTATCAGTTGATATCATCTTCCAAAACCACAATAAAGATCAAAGATCAAACCAGTTAAAAAAATTATGAAAAAAAAAGGAATATCAAAATTTCACCTATTATAATTACAATCAAAAAAGAAAGAAAAGTCTATAACTTTGTGAGTTGTTATATGATCTGTATATGTATATATATATAAATATCCTTATTTTATAAATATATATATGATATGATTATGATAATATAGTTAATTTGAAAATTAAAATAAAAATATTTGTAAAAGGAATATCTTATAATAAATAGGAATTATTTAAGGGGCAGATTTTATGTTATAAATTTGGTAAAATGGTAGTATTGTTTAAAAGGTAACCTAAATTAAAATATGTAACAGTGCGAAAAAATATGTAACAGATGAAACTCAGTTACAAAAAAAATCAATTAAATTGTAACACCGGTACATCAGCAGAAGCTAGTTTCGCTTCCACAGTTTCTTCTTTTGATTACGGAGAAATTAGATTAAAGACATTATCAGACATTGCCAGTCTTTATAGGCATTATAACAGTTTTCCATAGACTTTGTAGACATTATTATAAGGCAGTAGGGAGACATTCGATTAGACATTGAAGATAGTTGTCAATTAATATGTAGAGAATATATATGGAGTACATCAGTAGATTTACAGGGAGAAAAAAGGTTGGAGAAAATGGTAACAGTAACAAGAACAACAGTAACAAGAACAACAGTAACAAGAACAAAAATAACAAGAGTAACAAAAATAACCAGAGTAACAAAAATAACAAGAACAACAAGAGTAAAAATAGTAAGAGTGAGAGAGTAAGATTAGCAGTAAGAGTAGGAGTAAGAGTAAAGTAAGAAGATTAACGTTAATTACACTATTTACTATATCAACCAAGACTAAAGTTTTGCAGGTAATGATTCAAAATCACAAACAATCATAACATTTTTATGGTCTTGTAAAAATGATGATGGGTATTTACTACCTCTTTCAGTTAAAGTTTTATTTAAAGCAAATTTTTTATTTTTACCGAAAACTAAAACAATTATTTCTTCCAGATTATCTAAAATTGTTGAAATTCCAACTGTTAAGGCAAATTTAGGAACTTTATTTAAATCATTATCAAAAAATCTTGAATTTGCTTCTAATGTTGATTTAACTAATTCAATTTTTCTTGTTTTAGATTCTCTTATTGATCCAGTTTCATTAAATGCTAAATGACCTTCAACTCCTAATCCACCCATAAATAAATTAATTTTACCATATTTTTTAATTTTTAATTCATAATCTTTACATTCTTTTTCAAAGTCTTTAGCTAATCCATTTAAAATATTAATATTTTCCTTTGGTATATCAATATGATTAAAAAATTTATTATACATAAAATAATGATAACTTTGATCATTTGCAATATCTAATCCATAATATTCATCCATGTTAAATGTAACAACATTTTTAAAAGTAATTAATCCTAGTTGATATTTTTCAATTAATTTACTATAAACACCTTCTGGTGATGATCCAGTTGGTAATCCTAAAACAAATGGTCTTAATGGAGTTGGTTTAAAACTATTGATTTTATTAACAATATATGATGCAATATATTCCGAAGCATCTTCTTTATTACTAAATGTACATTGTTTCATTTTTAAAATATTACTCTTTTTCTTCTTTAATTGATACTCTATAACTTTTTATAAACTTATATATAATTATATTAGTTTACCTTTTAATGTAGTCGTTAGTTTAAATTTCAAGGTTAAATTAATGGAATTTAGGAGTTTTATATAATTAACGTGCGATGTAACATCAGAAAAATGTAACACACGATCTCAATACAACCAGGAATTTTCCAAGATAATGAAAAATTATTTAAAAGAAAAGTTTTTTCTTAAGGTTTCATAAAAAAGAAAAAAAGACAACAACAACATTAAATTATAGATTTATATATTTTAATATTTAATTATATATATATAGGTATTACTTTAATATTTTCCACATATCACCCCTTTACATTGAACCAATAAGTTTATTATAGAACGGTTCCAATTTATTTCCTCCCGATTGCGACAAAACACCACTGAGAAAACAGAGACACATTGATAACGATAACGTGATGAGTTTAAGTTCAAGTCCAAATATGTATACACAATTTACAAATTGTCATTTAATTGATAATGGTATTACTTATTATAATACTGATTTATATATTAATAATATCACCGGTAAAATAATTAATGATCCAAAAGATCCCCAAAATACAAAAATTGTAGATTTAAATGGTAAATTTCTTGCACCAGGATTAATTGATATTCAAAATAATGGATTTTATGGATTAAATTTTTCAAATTTAAATAGTGATAGTTCAATAAAAGATATTGAAAATTATAAAAATTTTTATAAAGATGTTATGGAAAAATTTTTAAAAACTGGTGTAACTGGAGTTTGTCCAACAGTTACTTCAAATTTTCCTGAAGTGTATGAAAAAGTTTTACCAATTTTAGGTAAATTTCGTTCAAATTATATGACTGATTCTTTAGGTGCTCATTGTGAAGGTCCATTTATAAGTTTATTAAAAAAAGGTTGTCATCCAACTGAAACTTTTGTTGATGCAAAAGAAGGTACTGGTAAAATTGATAAAGTTTATGGTTCAAAAAATCTTTTAGATTATGTTAGTATAGTTACTGCAGCTCCTGAAATTCCTGGTATTATTGATATAATTCCTTATTTAAAAGAAAAAAATGTTATTTATTCAATTGGTCATACTAATGCTGATTATGAAACTGGTTTAAAAGCAATTGAAAATGGTGCTACAATGATTACACATTTATATAATGCAATGCCTCAACCTCATCATAGAGATCCTGGTGTAATTGGTCTTGTAAATACTCCAATTCCAAATAATACTCCATATTTTGGTATGATTTGTGATGGTATTCATGTTGATGCTTCAATGGCTTCAATGGCTTATAAATCTCATCCTGATAAATGTGTTTTAACAACTGATGCAATTTTTATGTTTGGTTTACAAGATGGTTTATATAAATGGGATAAAAGAAATGTTGTTAAAGATGGTTTTAGATTATGTTTAGAAGGTACAAAAACTTTAGCTGGTTCAGGTACTTCATTAATTCAATGTGTTAGAAATTTAATTAATTGGACTAATTGTTCTTTAGCTCAAGCTTTAAAAACTGCAACTAATAATGCTTCAAAATCTTTAAATTTACAAACTTCAAAAGGTTTCTTAAATATTGGTTGTGATGCTGATTTAATAGTTGTTGATGAAAATTGTTTTATTCAAAGTATTTATAAATTAGGTAAACCAGTTGGTGTTAATGATGAAAATCATCCAGCAAAATTGATGGCTAATTTGTAAATAGAAATTAACTTAACAAAAATCTACAATCAACAATATATTTCATTAATTTTCCATAGTTTAATAAGATAATTTTTTATAGGCCCCAATCTCTTAGATTATCTTTATCAGTTTTTCCCCATACTTTTTTTTCTTTCACGCCGCATACATAAGGGATCACGAGCTATCACATAACTATAACTGTGGATTTGAGACGTTTGTGAAAACTTATTTAATATCTTTCTTTTAATAAAACTTCAAATACTTGGATGTAAACTTATATATACTTATAATCACCAGACATATTATATGATTAGTTCATTATCATTAGAGTTAGATGAAATCATTTATAAGAAAATGTAATTCATGGTGAAGCTTTGAAATTCATATTAATCACTGAAGATTATGAAAACCAAGAAGGTTAAGTTAGAGATAAATCATTGTGGTTACAGATCCCATATCAGTTGAAATGATCACATGGTGTATATTGGTGTATATCTTTGAGATGTTCACTAGTACCACTATCCTGTTGATGAATCGAAGAGAGGTACTAAGAGTAGAGAATTATATAAATTTTGGATAATGAAGAGGAATATTTAAAATTTGAAACTTGCATTTCTTGATATTCCAAAATTCCCGAATTCCCACATAGTTAAATATCATCACCGAAGTAGATAAATATGAGTTAGAATAAGGTTATACAAACATTTAAATAGTTAAAGTTCCAAGAACCCTTCACGTGATCTTAAAAGGTGTTATAAAAATTTCAACTTATCATTGAAACTGCGAGAAGGGGAAAAGAGGGTAGAGACAAAACCAAAAATTGTTTTACGCAAACCTGATTTGATGATGGTTCCACGAATTCAATACAGGTTTTTTGCCACATTACCCAAGATACAAGATTTCCATACACGTCATAATTTACCTAATTGGCCTAAGGATCCAAATCCTAAATCACTTTTCACATTAACTGAAACTGAATTTAAATTACCACCAAGAGAATTTGATTTATTTATTAAAACCATTTACAACAAATATGTTAAAATATATCATCCTGATGTTTCTACGGCAGTTTATAATGAACACGAAAAATTAATGACAGCAGAAGAATTAAGGGATAGATTTGACACTGTTCAAAAATCTTATGAAATTTTAAAAGATCCATTACGTAGGAAAGGATTTTTAACAAGTGAAAATACTTCATGGGACTCATATAAATATAAATCAAATGCACTGTCATTTGAAGCATATCGTATGGCTAATGCCCATCGTAAAAAATATGATTTTAATAAAGATGAAGAATTTTGGAAGGCTGGTACTTGGGAAGATTATTATAAAATGAAATATAATAAAAAACCACCAACAAGAGAAGAATTTGATAAAAATAAATATAAAATTTTAGGGTTTGTATTATCTGTTGCTGCAATAACGACTACTATTCAGCTTATATTAGCATTTGATAAAAGTAAAAGAATGAGTTATGAATTAAATTTACGAAGTTTAAAATTAATGCAAGAAATGGAAAATAATTATAATATACCAGGTGAAAATGATACTCATTTTGCAAGTGTAAGAAAATTATTAGTTCATAGAAGATCTTTAGAAACTGATGAAGAAAAATTACGTGAAATGGAAAAGCAAGATGCTGAAACATTAACAAATTTTGCTCGTCAACAATATTTAAAACGTATTGAACGAGAGAATCAGACTAATATCAATGATATTGATGAACAAGATCCAAAACAATCACATTATGATTTATATGAACAATCAAAACAAGAGTCACAATTATTCGATCCGTTGAACAAAAAATAACTGTAAATAGAACCAAATTATGAATATGCGATAAATGAAATAAAATATTAAAATTCCCTCTTTAAATCTCTTTGTTAATAAATTAGACTTTAGACTTTCAATATATGAAGAAATATAAAGAGTTAGCTAAATCCCATATAAAAAAAAATTGATATTACGTCTAAGTATCGTAAACTTAAATAGGGTAACTTTTCGCAATTTGACAGTTTCTCTCCTTGACTCATTTAAAAGTGAAAACCTCCTAATAATAATGGACTTTATGAAACCTGAAACTGTTCTTGATTTGAATAATATTCGTCAAGCATTAATTAGAATGGAAGAAACTATTGTTTTTTCATTAATTGAAAGATCACAATTTTTTTCATCACCATCAGTTTATGAAGAAAATAAATATATACCAAATTTCAATGGATCAATGTTAGATTGGTTTTTATTACAAATGGAACGTACTCATTCACAAGTTAGACGTTATGAAGCACCAGATGAAACACCATTTTTCCCAAATGATTTATTACCAATTATTTTACCATCAATTAATTATCCAAAAATTTTAGCAAATTATTCACCAGAAATTAATGTTAATAAAGAAATTAAACAATTTTATGTTGATGAAATTGTACCAAAAGTCTCATGTGGTGATGGTGAACAACAGGAAAATTTAGGTTCAGTATCAACTTGTGATGTTGAAACTTTACAAGCAATTTCAAGAAGAATTCATTTTGGTAAATTTGTTGCAGAATCGAAATTTCAAAATGATAAAGAAACTTATATAAAATTTATCAAAGAAAAAGATATTGAAAATATTGAAAATTCAATTACTAATAAAGCAGTTGAAGATAAAATTTTAGAAAGATTAGAAATTAAAGCAGAAAATTATGGTGTTGATCCAAGTTTAAAATATTCACAAAATAAACAATCAAAAGTAGATCCAAAAGTAATTTCAAAATTATATAAAGATTATATTATTCCCTTAACTAAAAAAGTTGAAATTGATTATTTATTAAGAAGACTAGAAGATGAATATTAGACATTAGAAATAGAAATTAATTTAAACAGAATTTGCCTCTATCTATCAGTATGTCTCAGAAAGCACGGAGTTATTTCTTGCCGAGTTTAGAGTTACATTAGAATTTCACAGCGTATGAGAGGGTTTGTACTAAATAATAAAGAATTTATTGGAGGCGTACAATTACACTATTCACATCAAAAGATTAACCAACCAATGATAAACGCAAGTAACATTAAAACTACTGTCATAATTAATGATACACCAAATGGTTCATCTTGTTTAACAACTTTAGTTTCAGATTCAGTTTTATCAAATTTTTCTGATAATTTGTTAATTTTATTATATGATTCTTCATCATAATCTGAACCAACAGTAGCTTTACTAGTGTAAGAAGTTTCTTTTGGTTCCTTTTTAGATAATCCTTCACTAGTAGCACCAATTTTTGAACCAGTTGAAGAAGAACCACCAGTTACACCAGTAGATCCAACAGCAGCAGCAACAGCAGCAGCAGAAGCACCACCAGTAGCAGCAGAACCTGCACCTACACCTGCACCACCAGTAGTATCATTCTTTTCGGAATAACTTGGAGGATTTGAATCATTTTCTTCTTTAATTTCATCCCCATCATCATCAATAACATAATTTACTTTTAATTTAGTTGAAACTAATTTTGATTTATTTTCCTTTTCTAAATCATTCCAAAATTGTGAAACATTTGATGGATCAGCATCTGATGAACATGGTAATGAAACTATTAAAAATTTATCTTTACATTTATAAAATTTACTTAATGGTTGACTAAAAGCTTGTAAATTAATTGAAATTTTTAATGAATCACCTGGTTTAATAATATTTGCATTTGGTCTAACAGAATATAATTTTGGTGCAGTGGTTTTCACTTTAAATGCTAAATAATCATTAGTTTTATTTGTTAATTTTAAATATTCAGTATTTGGTTCGAGAAAGTTACCTAAAAAAAATAATGTTAGTACATATAATCCAACATGTCCAATACTAATAGAATAGTATATTTTTAATTAACAATAATAATAAAATTAAATGAAATGGGTACAAAAAAAAAATTATAGATTGTTGTTGTACAATTTCACATTCACAAACATCGATCGTCATCGTTAACCAAATTTATGAGATGTTTTTAAAAACTGAATATTTGATGGAAATTTTTACTTTAATCAATCATTGATGATAATAATCATAGTTAAATGAATCATTTAATTATTATTAAATTTATTAATATTTAAATTATTAATTAACATACCTTTAAATTCTAAAATACTTGGAGTTACTTCCATATTTGATCAGTTGGAAAAAAACAAGGAGCGCGGACGTCTGAAATTGACATCGCACTCAAACGCATAAGCGGCAGTGATATGATCTGTTTCACATCAACAAGCGTCAGAGCAATTTAAATAGACAGTAAATTTTTATAAAATTGTAGGATATTAATTGAGTATCAAGAGATGTTAGAAAGTAATCTGTTAATGATAATATCATTTTTTTTTTTTTTTACTCTCGATTTCTAACTTCTAAGAAGTTTGATATCATCTTTTTGACCTATTGCTGTTGCCAATGGTAGTAAATTAGGAGAACTTAGGAAACAGAGTAAATAGAAATAACCAAATAATTGCATAAACTATTTAATTTCATTTACTATTTAATTTCATACATTATTTAATAATCATCACCACGACTAACAACTTCTTTCTTATGAGGATGTAATAATATTGTATGTTCAAATTGTGCAGTATAACAACCTTTAGTATCAACTAATGGAGGATAATCATTTACAATACCAGCTCTAACTAATTGATTTAAAGCTAATAAATATTTATCTTGACCTAATCTATCTAAATATCTTCTACACCAAGGTAAAGTACCAAAATTATCTTTAATGACAGAATGTAATTTTTTAGCAGATTCTGAAAGGTGTGAAACATCCATTTCAGCATTTAATGAATAATGAGAAACTTCACCTTCACTATCAACATATCCTCTACCAGTTGAACCAAAAGTTTCAATTGCAAAAGTTTCACCTTCTTCCATTTTTGTCATATCACCATTTGGAACAATTGGAACTGATTTATCACCATGAATTGAATAAGGGAAAATATTATGACCATTTAAATTTTTTATACATTTAACTGGATAAGATTTACCATTTAATTCTAATTCATAACTTTCCATTGCTTCTTGAATAACTTCACCAATATCATTTAATCTAACATCAATACCAGCTGCATTAACACCAGTATTAGTTGCATCTTTAACCGCATTTAATAATTGATCATATTTATCATCAAATGTAAATGTAAAAGCAGAATCAACAATTCTACCATTAATATGAACACCAATATCAACTTTCATAACATCTTCATATTGTAAAACAACTTTATCACCAGCATTTGGAGTATAATGAGCAGCAACATGATTTAATGATAAACCAGTTGGGAATCCAATACCACCATCAAGTAAAGTATCAGCTTTGGCATAACTTCTAACTGAATTTTCAATTAAATCTGCAATTTCTGTCATCGTCATTCCTGGTTTAATACTTGATTGAGCTTTATGTCTTACTCTTCTATGAATTTCGGCACCTTTTCTAAAATCATTCCATTTAGTATCATCTTGTCTATCTAAATATCTTTTTTCTTCATCAGTCGTACGATATGAATTTATTTCTAATGGATATTCTAACCATTCACCTTCAGGGAATTTACCATCAGGATAAGAATTATCAATTGCAGTTAATTTTTTCTTCTTTTTATTATTTTTCTTTTTCTTCTTTTTTTCACCTGATGCTTCACCAGTTGGTTCAGTTTCACCTTCAACTAATTCAATTTCTTGTTGATCTTTTGATTGATCTTCAATTTTAAGATCTTTAACTTTATCTTCTACTTCAATCATACCCCTAAAAATTTTCTCATCGCACTTACAATAATTTATTAGTGAGACTTATAAAATGGCATATACGATTTGCACCCATAACCAAAAAGATTTTAAAGGGTTATTGTATTAGAGTTCATAGGTATACATCAGGATAAGTTCATAAGAACAATTGACCTATTAGTAATGTATGCTGTTGATAGGAGAAAGGGGAGAGATGAAACAAAGTTTAATAGAGCTAGAGCCTAAGAAAGAACTGAAATATATTATAACCTTTTTTACTCTTTAGATTCTGAATTTTTAAATAAACCAACCTTATCGAAATTAATCATTTTACCATCAACTAATTTTAAATTTGAATTTAAATTATTAAAATCTGGAGTTTTTAAATAATTTGAATTTAAATTACCATTATTATTCCCATTACCATTACCATTATTATTAATATTATTATTACCATTAGTATTATTATTATTATTATTATTAACAACAACACCAGAATTGTTATTAATGTTATTATTAATATTATTATTTAAATTTTTAGCTAAATTTATTCCACCAGGAGAAGGTGAAAAGAAATTAACATAATCATTCATATTAAATCCTGCAGGAGTTAATGCTAAACCTGATGACGGCATAGTATTTAAATTATTAAATAAATTCATTGATGGAGTTAATCTTGTTGGAGTTTTACTAATTGAATTTAAATTTCTTTTTGGTGTTAATGGTGGTGGTGGGGCAATAAATGTCGATGTTGATGATGATGTATGTTTATGTGCTGTTGATGGAGCTGAACTATGATCTTTATTTATATGATTTCCATTATTAGCACTTGATGTATTGTTGTTATTGTTATTATTTGTACTAGGATTACTAGTGTTATTATTGTTATTATTAGTGTTATTGTTGTTGTTATTATGATTATTAGTATTATTATTCGTATGTAAACCACCTAATTTTGGAGTATTTGGGAAATAATTCTTAGCTGGTGAAGGAGATGTTGCTAAATACATTAATAAATCTGCACCTTCTTCATCATTATAATTATTTGATTTTGATTGAGTAGGAGTTCTTAATAATGGATTATGATTTGAATTTGAACTATTTGAAATTGCATTTGAAGCATTTGAATTATTAGAATTACCATTAGAAACATTAGTATTAACATTTAATTGTCTTTTGGATAATGTTGGAGTAGTTTGTTTATTAGAATTTAATGGTGGTGAAGGTTTTAAACCATTTGATTTAACAGGTGAATTAATTGATTGTAAAATCATTGTTGGTTGATTTTTTAAAGGTGAAGATCTTTGTTTTTTAGTTGGAGATTCAATTGGTGAAGAACTTAATAATGAAATAGCAGCAGAATTCTTAATATGAGTAGGAGATTTATTATTTGGTGAATATAATGGTGACGATGAAGATAAATAATTTGTTAATTTATCAGGACTTTCAAAATCACTACTCTTACTGGTTCTTTTAGAAATTAAACTTAATGGACTCTTATTGATTTTAGAAATTGGTGAAAATTGTTGTTTAGCAGTAATTGAAGCTTTTGATAATTTCTTCTTTAATTCTTTAGCAATTTTTTCTAATTCTTCCTTTTTCAAAATCTTTGATTTATCAGGTGAATTATTTTCAATCATTATATCAATATTATTCTCCTTTAATGTGTTATTGACGGTATGCATCTGAAAAATGGCTGAAAAAAAAAATGTACAAAAAACTGAAGTCTTTAATATGAACCTCTTAATCTATCTCTGATATCTCTTCTTGAAAGACAAAAAGGGAGTTAGAAATTAGGAAAAACTATGGGTGAAAAACTTGTAGTAGCAATGATCCTTATTAACTGCTAGTATATGTGATCTTTAGTATATGAAATCTCTATAAATCTGGTTTTAAAAGCAATACTTTTTATTAATCTTTTATCAAAAAGCTGAACTTTTTTTTTTGGCAAAGGTATTAAAAAAAAAGTTTTTACGCGTATTTAATTTAACTTTTTTTGGAAAATTAATTAAATCTGCTCGTCATGTGATAGTGCACGTGATCCAAGGTGAATCTATTCAATTAAGAAGGGGCAAATTTGGGATGTTTTAAATATTTATTTAGTTATTAAGCTGTTGTATATGATTAAGATGTTTTAGCGTGTTTAGTATGTAGATTGTAATGACAATGTGGGTAATAAAAAAAAAAAGACGTGTTTTGTAAATGATTTCTACTCACAGTTAAAGAAAATCAGATTATCTGAGAAGGTAGAGATATGTGAAAACTACCAAAAATTACCCAAAAAAAATATTCACAAAACGTATAGTAAAAGAATAAATAGTCATCGAATTGTTGTTACTGTTATAACATACATGGTACATTGAAATGACCATATTTGTGATAATGAGTAATTTAGATTGATATTTAGATTGATAATGCTTAATTTAGATTGTAGTACAAGATTACTATAAACAGCTAAACCCTATAGATCTATAGATCTATATATATCATTTGATCACTAATTGGTATAAATTTCTAATAAATTCAACTGATACTAATTATTATTTAGGTCATAGTCTAAAATGATCGAAACGGTATAAATCATTTGATCAAATCTTATCATTGTTATCTGATTATCTCATCTCAAGCAAACCCCTTTAGATCTTGTCTATCTCGCATAAGTAAAATTTAAGATGCGATGAGTTTAACCATTATTCACAGTGAATTCTTAATAGTTATACCGAAAAGAAAAAACGTTGCATCTTCCTAATCAGATTATCAATTCTTCAAAAATTTCTTGGGTATCTCCCTATAAAAGAAATATTTTAAGAATTGCAGAAAGATATTAACAATTGCCCTAGTTTTATGGATATTTCCATAGATAACGAAAATTCGCAAACTCCCGAGTCCTCACTTTTAGAACCTCAGGACAGAAATAGAATATAAGGAATCTCAAATCTTTTTGAGAATTTTTAATAAGACAACTGAATTTTTCACTTTTAATCTTCCACATTTTCTTTAATTTAACAAACGAACAATGTGGTGGTTATTATTCCCAATTGCTTTCATAGGTTATGCCATTGTTCAAATTATTAATACGGTTTTACCAAGATTTTTATTAGTTCCAATTCAACATTGGCAAGATAAAATTGATAAAGTTTTAGATTATCCTACAGATATTTATTTGAATGTTGGTTGGAAAAGATCAAGTTTTAGAAGAAGATTAATTTCTGCTTCATCTAATCCTTCATATTATAATAATTTTAATAATAATAAATTAAAAATTTATCCAATTGATAAAGAAAATAAACAAGATTTTAAAAATAATATGAAAAATAGAAGAATTGATGATCCAAGACGTAAAATTTTATTTGGATTTTTCCATCCTTATGCAAATAATGGTGGTGGTGGTGAAAAAGTTTTATGGCAATCAATAAATGCAACATTAAATTCAAATGATAATAATTTAGTTATTGTTTATACTGTTAATTTTAATCAACCAATTGAAATTTTAAATAAAGTTAAATCAAAATTTAATATTGAAATTGATGGTAAAAGAGTTATTTTCATTTATTTAAGAAAATTTAATAATTTAATTAATAATGATTATTGGAAACATTTTACTTTAATTGGCCAATTAATCGGTTCAATATTATTATCTTTTGAATGTCTTTATGAATTAACTCCTGATATTTGGATTGATACAATTGGTTTACCAGGAAGTAATTTTTTAGTTTCTTCAATTCTTAAAATTCCAATTCTTTCTTATGTTCATTATCCAATTATTCAACAAGATATGTTTAATAAATTAAAATTTAAAAAATTTATTGATATTTTAAATTTTAGAGGTGAATTTAAACAATTAATTAAATTTATTTATTGGTCTATATTATATTATATTTATGTTTATTTAGGTTCTTTAGTTGATATTACTTTAACTAATGGTACTTGGACTTATAATCATATGAAAAAAATTTGGTTTTTAAATGAACGTCTCGGCAGTGAAATTAAAATTTTATATCCTCCTTGTTCAACCGAAATTATAAATCCTTATTTAATTGATTCTAATAATAATGAAAGACAAAATAAATTAATTTATATTGGTCAATTTAGATCAGAAAAAAGACATGATTTAATATTAAATGAATTTAAGAAATTTTTAGATTTAGCTAAATTGGAAAAATTACTGATTAAAGATATCCCAAAAATAATTTTCTTAGGTTCTTGTAGAGATGAAAATGATACTGAGGTTTTAAATAAAATTAAAAATTTAGTTGAATCATTAGAATTATCAGAGTTTGTCGAATTTATAGTTGATTGTTCTTATGATGAAATTTTAAATCAATTATCAAAAGTTAAATATGGTTTAAATTCAATGTGGAATGAACATTTTGGTATTGGGGTAGTGGAATATTTAAGTAATGGTGTTATTCCCATAGTTCATGCTTCTGCAGGCCCAATTTTAGATATAGCAGTCAATAAACCTAAAATGGCCACCAGTAGTGAAGTAGATAAAGAAGTTGAAGAAGAAGAAATCAATGAATCAAGTGTACAAAGTTGGAAAAGTGATTGTGGATTTTTCTTCAAATCTAAAACTGATCCTGATTTTGATGGGTCAATTAAAGAAATTAATGGTGATGAATATTTATTTAATTATTTCCCTGAATTATCAACAATTTTAAAAAAATTATTCATTAATAAAGAAATAAATGAAAACCAATTATCTTTAATGTCACAAACTGGTCGTGAATTGGTAATTGAAAAATTTTCAAATGAAAAATTCGATTCTGAATGGAGAAATCATAGTCGTGATTTAATTTCTTTGGAGAAACAATATAGGGAAAAGAGAACTGAAGTTGAAAGTGTATATTAATAGTATGGTTGCAGTTATTGATCTTTTTTCCACTCTATATTTCTTTTTTGACAATCTGTGGAGTTCATTTTTTTATTTCTATGTATCAATTTAAATATGTGGACGCAAAGCATGTCTAGATCAAACTGATATGGTCAAAGAATATATCCTTAAATATACACCCTGTCAACTGGTGAGAGATCAAATTTCGCAGTTAATCTCTAAATCATAAAAAGGGACTCGATTTCAAAATAGTGCGCGAACAACAGATTTCTCGATTTTTTGAAAAGTTGTTGATTTAAAAGCGTCCACCGTGTACATTGAAAAGTTAAGTACATTAACGTTAACAATATGAAATTAGACGTTATTAAACAATTTTCTACTCGTTCAGAAAGAGTTAAAGGAATTGATTTCCATCCAACTGAGCCATGGGTATTAACTACTTTATATAATGGTAAGATTGAAATTTGGTCATATGCAACAAATACTTTAGTTAAATCAATTCAAGTAACTGATTTACCAGTTAGAGCTGGTAGATTTATTGCAAGAAAAAACTGGATTGTTGTTGGAGGTGATGATTTTTTAGTTAGAGTTTATAATTATAATACTGGTGAAAAAATTACTCAATTTGAAGCTCATCCAGATTATGTTAGATGGATTACAGTTCATCCAACAAGATCATATATTTTAACTTGTAGTGATGATACAACAATTAAATTATGGAATTGGGATAATAATTGGAAATTGGAACAAACTTTTGAAGGTCATCAACATTTTGTTATGTCAGCAAATTTTAATCCTAAAGATCCAAATACTTTTGCTTCTGCTTGTTTAGATAGAACTGTTAAAATTTGGTCATTAGGTTCATCAGTACCAAATTTTACAATGATTACTCATGATGGAAAAGGTGTTAATTTTGCTGATTATTATCCTCAAAGTGATAAACCTTATTTAATTACTTGTTCTGATGATAAAACAATTAAAATTTGGGATTATCAAACAAAATCTTGTGTTGCAACATTAGAAGGTCATTTATCAAATGTTTCATTTGCTGTGTTCCATCCTGAATTACCATTAATTATTTCTGGTTCAGAAGATGGTACTATTAAGATTTGGAATGCAAATACTTTTAAATTAGAAAAATCAATTAATTATAGTTTAGAAAGATTATGGTGTATTTCATTATTATCAAAATCAAATTTAGTTGCAATTGGTGGTGATTCAGGTTATGTAATTGTTAAATTAGGTAATGAAGAACCATTATTTTCAATGGATTCAAATAATAAATTAATTTTTAGTAAAAATTCTGAAGTTTATCAATCAATTATAAAACCAAATTCAACTGAAGGTTTAAAAGATGGTGAAATTTTATCTTTACAACAAAGAGAATTAGGCTCAATTGAAGTTTATCCCCAATCTTTAAATCATTCACCAAATGGTAAATATGTTTCAGTTGTCGGTGATGGTGAATATATTATTTATACATCATTAGCTTGGAGATCAAAAACTTATGGTAAATGTCAAGATTTAGTTTGGAATTCTCATGATTTTTCAAATAATTGTTCTTTTGCAATTAGAGAAAATTCTTTATCAGTAAAAATTTTTAAAAATTTTAAAGAAGATTTAACAATTGATTTAATTTATCAAGCTGATAAAATTTATTCTGGTTATTTATTAGGTATCAAATCTCAAGGTTGTATTTCATTTTATGATTGGGAAAGTGGTAAATTAGTCAGAAGAGTTGATATTGATGATGATATTCAAAATGTTGTTTGGTCAGATAATGGTGAACTATTAGCTATTATTACTTCATCTTCGTCAAATACTGGCCAATCAGATCTTAATGGAAGTATGAATAATAACTCAAGCTCTACAGCAGCTGGTGGTAAAAAATCAGATGAAACTTTCTTCTTAAATTATAATCATGAAATGTTTTCAAATGCATTAGAAAATGATGAATTAGATCCCGAAGAAGGTTGTGAAGAATCTTTCGAAGTTTTAGTTACTTTACCAACTTCAGAATCAATCTTATCATCAAAATTTATTGGTGATGTATTTGTTTATACAACATCATCAACTAATAGATTAAATTATTATGTTGGTGGAGAAGTTATAAATTTAGGACATTTTGATCATAAATATTATATAATTGGCTATAAACCAGGTAATGAAGGTAAATTATATTTAATTGATAAAAGTTTTAATGTTGTTTCATGGTTTGTTAATAGTGAAGTATTAGAATTACAAACTTTAGTAATGAGAGGTGATTTAGAACAATTTACTGAAAAAGAATTTATTGATGAAGAATCTGGTGAAGCATTACCTGATGTTTCAACTATTGAATTAAAAGATTTATCAGAAGAATATAATAATTATTTTAAAAATTTTAATAAAACTGAATTAAATCAATTATCCAGATTTTTTGAAAAATTAGGATATTTATCATTGTCATATGAATTGTCACAAGATTTTGATTCAAAATTCCAAATTTGCTTAAGCAAAAATGATTTAAATCAAGCTTATAAAATTTTATTAGAAAATCAATTAGAAAATCCTTCCACTGCATTAGGTAATTCATCAAAATGGAAGAAATTAGGTGATTTATCATTAAAACAATGGAAAATTAAATTATCAAAAGATTGTTTTTGGTTAGCAAAAGATTATTCTTCATTGTTGTTATTATTATCTTCATCAAATAACGAACAAGAATTAATTAAATTAGCTGAAGAATGTGAATTAAATGGTAAATATAATATTGCATTCCAATGTTGGTGGATAATTGGTGAAAAATCAAAATGTTTAAAATTATTAGGAAAATCTGGTAAATTTACTGAAGGTTCTTTCTTAAGTAAAAATTATAATATTACCGATGGTGAAAATGAAATAATTGAATTATGGAAATCAAATTTAAAAACAATTGGTAAATCAAAAGTGAGTGAAAGATTAATTAATGATGTTGCAACAACTAAAAGTAACGGGGAAGCTAATACTTTAATTGATTTAGATAATGATAATAAGGAAATTGAAGCTTAGAGATGAAAAAAAATAGTAAAGAGGTTTTTCCTCTCTTTGCATAAAAAAATATATAAATAAAATAAACTGTTAATATTAATTCTTTGTCTATTTCTTAACTATTTACAGCATGAAAATAATTCTAATTTATCTACATCTTTCTTACCTTTACAAACTAAAAAAATTTCACTTTTGGTCCTTTCTTTAAAATTTGGTTTACGAAATCTTTCTTGATTTTGACCCCAGAGATTTACACTTTTAAATAATTTTTTACATCTATTCATTACAATTTCGAATTCTTGATCATTATTATTAACTTGTGACATTCTTAAAACTAAACTACCATCATTCAGTAATAAATCACAACAAAGTACTAATGTTGCATCAGCCATATCAATTGCACTTTTAGCTGGATCAGTCATAGGACGTCTTAAAATATCATGATTACCAAATCTTAAATAAGGTCTAGTATTAGTATTATTGAAATATCCTCTTTCTTGCATAAATGGAACTGATAAATCACTTAATATAACATTAACTTTATAATTTAATTTAATTGAGGAATTAATATTTAAATTATTTAAATCTTTTTCAGTTAATTCAATTTCTGATTGTTCTTTAACATAATATGATTTATTAAAGTCGTCATCAAGTTTATTAAATTTCTTATTAAATGTTTTATTAAACTTATTATTGAACTTATTATTAAACTTATTATCTTTCTTTTTAATTAATTCTCTTATTCGCCGCATCTCCAGTTCTTTAAAAAATTTAATTATTGAATCTTGTGAAGTTTTTGAATAAATATTACCTTGAATACTAGAAGTTCCTAAAGGTGGTGTACCGAAAAGTATATCAAATCCAAGTATATCACATTTATCATTAATTTCATGCTCTTCTAAATTATAAATACTACACATTCGAAATTTAGCAAATTCTATCCAATTTCCTGGTACATAACCTAAATCTAGTATTTTAGTTACTGAATCATTGAATAGATTAAATTGATTATCTATATGATATAATTTGGCTTGTGAACTCATATTTGAATCGTTTATTTTACGTTGTCTTTCACTTGTCTTTTTAGTAGTTGGTGCTTTACTAGCACTAGCGTATTGTCGCCTACTTATCAAGGAATGAATATTTATCACATTGATACATCTTTTAACATTTGATCTTAGTATAGAAAAGTCTATAAAATTACCAATTGGTCTTGATGTTGATCTTACCACCACTGATCGTATCATCTTTACTCCACAGCTTTTTTTTAACTATCAATGGAACGCTCTTTCTACTCACAATAATATAATAACGATCTCTCAATAGTTTATCTCGCGCGTCTCGGGCAACATACCCTAAGATAGCAAATATTCACGTGCTTTACGCAGAATTTGAACAGTCACAGTTTTTTTATGAGACCTAAAAACTTTCGGTATCACCACACGACCTTCCAGCATTTCAATCTCATCTGAGTGAAAAATTTAAAATCTTTATCCTCGTCGAATCAGTAATTTACCAAGTACATATTTGGGAGACGTCAATAAGAATTATTAATTAATAATGTCAAAAATTACTTCATCTCACGTTAGAGAAAACGTTAAAAAGTTATTAGAATACTCAGGTGAAACTAAAAAGAGAAACTTTTTAGAAACTGTTGAATTACAAGTTGGTTTAAAAAACTATGATCCTCAAAGAGATAAACGTTTCTCTGGTACTTTAAAATTACCAGTTGTTCCAAGACCAAACATGACCATCTGTATTTTTGGTGATGCTTTTGATGTTGATAGAGCTAAATCAGTTGGTGTTGATGCTATGTCAGTTGATGATTTAAAAAAATTAAACAAGAACAAAAAATTAATTAAAAAATTAGCTAAAAAATATAATGCTTTTATTGCTTCTGAAGTTTTAATTAAACAAGTTCCAAGATTATTGGGTCCTCAATTATCAAAAGCTGGTAAATTCCCAACTCCAGTTTCTCACTCAGATGATTTATATCAAAGAATCCAAGATGTTAGATCAACCATTAAATTCCAATTAAAGAAAGTTTTATGTTTAGCCGTCGCTGTTGGTAACGTCGAAATGTCAGAAGATGATTTAGTTAACCAAATCTTAATGTCAACTAACTTCTTAGTTTCATTATTAAAGAAACATTGGCAAAATGTTGGATCATTAGTTATTAAATCAACTATGGGTCCATCATTCAGATTATATTAGATAATAATATACTAATGATTTTTTATTCCTTTTGCTCTTTTTTCTGTTGTTTCTTCCTTTTTTTCTATAATAAACCTGTTCTAACTAAGTTACTGAGGGGCTTTTACAATTTGCTATTGTTTGTTTTTACTGTAGAAAAATAGGCTGAGAAAAAATTATAGAGATATGAATAAAATCGTTATATATATGCCAAACCTAATAATTAACTACTCTAACTTTTTTAGCAGCTTTTTTATTTTTTTTATTATGTTTTTTACTACCATCGTGAGATTGTTGATGGAAAGGTTTATTAATTGTACCAGTAACATTATTCATTGAAAAAAATTCATTATCTAAATCATCACCTAAACTTTCTAATCTTGCTTGTTTACCACCATATAAATGAGAATCATTACCAACTACATGCATTGAAAAATTAAGTTTTGATAAATCATTTGATAGTTCAAAAGTATCTAATGATAAATTTTTATCTTTAATTGATTGAATTATTTGTTTTTGTCTTGATTCTGGTAAAGTTTCTAATTTATATAATTCATTATTAAAATCTCTTTGTCCTTGTAATGTTTCAAAAAGATATCCATCATTTGTTTTGTTCTTTCTTGGTGGTGGATTTATAAATAATAATTTACCATTAATATAATCTTTTAAAATATATCTTGCCGCACGAGGTTCATCAGCACTTCCAAAACCTTGAGTCATATAACCTCTTGATCTTGCATATGCATTTAATAATTCAGCAGCAGTTGGATATAAACCATTACCACCATCACTAATTTTTTTAATTTGAATATGAATACCATAAACGGCTTCTAAATAATATTTTGGTATTCTCAGACAAACTAATGAAGTTGGAGGTATATGTTCACGAAGTTGATCAATTGGTAAAACACCATTACAAACTAATTCCCCATTAGTATAAGCAAAATTTGGGAAAACTAAACCAGGACAATCACAGAGAAGTATTGATGGTGATAAATGAATTGTTTGAAAATGTTTTGTTTTACCTGGTGTAGCAGAAACTGAAACTTTTTTTGAACCAACTAATGCATTAATAGTTGATGATTTACCAACATTTGGATAACCAACAAGTCCAATTTGTAATTTTCTGTCAGGGAATTCAGGATCAATTTTAAATTTTGGTGAATGTTCAATAAACAATGATTCTAATTCATCAATTGAAAGAATTTTAATTTTATCCATTAATTCTTTATCATTTATTTCAATTTTTTCAGTTTCTTTAACTGTACCAAATTGATGATCATCATCTTTCCTTTTTGGTCTTTCTTCCTCAGGTAATTGTTCTTCTAAAATTTGATTTGCAATTGCAGCTGAAAAAAATACAAAATTAATTTTATTCTCTATAAAATATTTTGCCCATGCAAGCCTTTGTTTAGGAGTTAATAAATCTGCTTTATTAACTAATAATAAATTATTTTTTTCATTATTATTTTCAATATCACTTAATTCATCAACATAATTAACTAAATCAACTGATCTAAAAAATAATGGATTTCTAGCATCAACAATTTGAACAACTAAATCTGATCTTTCAACAACTCTCCACAATTGTCTCCAAACTTCTAAATTTCTTTCAAATGGTGTTAAAATTAAATCATTATTTTCCGTTAATTGTGCAATATCTCTTCTCCAATTTAAAAATGATAAATTTTCTTGCCTTTCAATTTCCAATTTCAGTTGTGATTTATTCCATTTTGGTCTTCTTGGGACATTTAATTTGTTTTCAAATAACTGATGTTTAACTCTAATTTTTTCCATTTCTTCTGCTGTTAATAAACCATTTTGATTAACAATTGAAGTATTACCAACTTTAATAATTTTGATTTGATTATTCTTATCAGCGGTGAAATCAGTATCTGCTAATTGGGCAGTACTTAAGAATTCATCTAATGCTGATTCTTGAGTAACGGATCTTAATTTAACCCAATCTGCCTCCTTTTTATCAGTGGTAAATCTCATTTCACCATCAGGTAAAAATTCAATATCATTTTCTAATCTACGTTGATTAGCAATAGACCTACCTAATCCAATAGTATTTTTATTCTTATGTGCTATTGGTTTAGGACCTTTAGGAATTTTCCATTTTTTAGCTTCTGGATGTAATGACCCTTTATTCATTTTAATTTATTTATTATTAATGAATATATAATGGGGATTTTCTTCAGGTTTTTTCACAATCGATGCGATGCGATGATGATTCTCTTGATAATCTTTCTTCTCGCACTAGATTCTCTCACTAGCTTTACTACCAGCGGTGGTAGCAAGAGGATCTAATTTTATCTGTATCCATTAAAGCAATTAATTTATTATTATTATACTATAATTCTATTTTAATTGGAATCAGTAGTAATTTCAAGAGTTTTTATAACTAATAGAGTCATTTCATTACTTTAAAAGACTCCTTAATAATAACCTATCACGTGATAGAATATAGCTAAATGGCCCTTATGATATGCCAATTAAGTAGTTTTGAATAGACACGTTTCTAGTAGTATGTAGGAAAAGAGATAGCCAGTATGATTTCTTAGATTAATGGGAAATAGTGTTAGATGAAGGGGGTTTACAAATGTTGAAAGAGAAAGCAATTAATGGAAACGAATTATATCCATGGAACGACAAAAAGATGCAGAGCAATAAGAAGAGAAAGAAGAAAATATTAAACATTTAATGACTATTATATGTACGAATTAGTCAAAATATATAAAAATTCTATAATTCCCAAAACATAACCAGGGAAAAATAATCTTTAAAAACACACAACATTAGACTGTGAACAGTAGAACATTATAACTGATATAACTGATATTGGGGGATCTAAATATATTGAGATAACCATTTAAAACCTTCTCCATATCCCAGTCTCATAACAACTGAACACATAAATACTTCAATTGGTCTTTGACCATCAGGTAATTTACCAGTATCTTTACCAGTAGTATTAAATAAACCTAAAGCAGATTTTAAATCCATTTCCCCAACGGCTTTATCAGAATCAATTTTATTACCTAATATAACAAATGGAACATTGTTTAATTCTTCAATTCTGAAAAGGGATTCTAATTCAGCTCTTGATTCTTGAAATCTTTCAGCATCAGCAGCATCAACTAAAAAGACTATACCATTAACTTCAGGAAAATAATCTTTCCATAATCTTCTGGCTTGTAAATGACCACCCAAATCAAAGGTGGTAAATCTAACAGTACCAATAGCTAATTCTTCTGAAGTTGGATGTAAAGTTGGTTGTAAAGTAGCTAATCTATCATTTTTAAGCATATGTAATAAAGTTGTTTTACCAGCATTATCTAAACCTAAAAATAACAATTTTGCATGTTTATTCCATAAACCTAATGATGATAAAACATCTTGAACTATTGAATTAGTTAGTAAATCATTCAAAACCTATTAAATTGTTTTAATATTATGTTATTTAATATTTCACACATACACCATTCAAAAATCCACATCGTCGAAATTGGATATTTTTTTCGCACTGATCTCAGTTACCGATAATAATGTGATTTTTTTCTAAGAACTAACAGATTTTTGTGAGTAGTGAGATTTTTACCACCAATAAAGTGGACAGGTCATAATACTTATAGATATACAAAATATTTGAATATATGGTTTACAGCAAGTGTTATAGTCTATGGACAGGGTTAAAAAGACAAGTACTAAAGAATTGATAATTGCAGCAATAGAATCGTATACATTAATTACCTTACTTATCTTACTTATCTTCTATCTTTGGATTAATCTTTGACTTTATCTTCCTTTGATTTTATCTGCCAACCCTTTAACCTAAGAGTTAAGATCTTCAATATGAATATTCCCATCAATTAGAAAAAACTTAATACCACAATTACTTCTACTGTCTAAAAATACTTGTCAAAGTGCCAAATCTATAAAATATTCATTATGATAAATTATGTTTCTGGAGTAATATCTAAAGGAAAAATATCCGAATTTATTAATTGTTTTAATCATTGCAATACCATCATATAACAACTATTCATTATTTTTCTGAAAATTTTGTTGGTCTGGTTCAATATCTTGCAATATTAGACAATCTCCAACACAAAAAAATCTATGATTCAGGTCAACTCTACCAGTTGCATAAATTCTAGGAAAATTTAATTTAAAATTTAATTTATTTTCAAGTTGCTCCTGTATTATATGAAAGTTTCACCATAAGATAATTTTTCAATTAGGTTGGTACTCATCGTTTAATATACCTATATCTCTATCTACGTGTCACAAATTCAAAAAGTTTCACGTAATAATATAATTTAAAAAACACTTTAGTTTCCAGATCTGGTATTGACTGAATTGGTTCTGAAACAATTGTATGACATTCATTGGTACATGCCCAATAGAAAATATATTAGAATCCCCATGTTAAGAAACATTTTCAAAATTAAAGGAAACTATTTCTTTACCATCTCATGCATGTAGCTGTAAAAAGAGCGGCTCAAAAGCCCAAAAAAAGTCAAAAAAAGGTAGAGTTACCTAAATAAGGAATGAAATTGAAAATCAGACAGAAATCTCAATCTAAGAAATTAACTGTAAACTAATGTAAATATAGGAATAATATATCAATAGTATAATAATAAAGGTAGTAGTAAGATACGGAATAACACCACTATACTTGATAAAATTTAAAATATAAAAAGGTGTAAAATTATAAAAAGATGTAAAAAGATGAAAAATCAATATTGTTAAATAGAACAATAGTAATGAGTATTGTTATTTCCTTAAATAGTTTTATTATTTACTATTAAATTAATTAAATTAGTACTATATCAATACTACTACTATTAGTACCATTAGTAGTAATGACACTATTACTATATTCCTCTTATAAACTCATATAATTGTAATTTACTAGTATTAATAATATCTTAATCTGACATGAAATTAAGGTGGTTAACAAAAGAGACAAGATAGTGTGGTCGTGCGGTTTACCAAATCAGACACTATTTTACAATGACTAAATTAATTAATGATTAAGTAAATAAACAAAGTAATTAATATTAGTATTAATTACACTATGAAAACACTGTTATGTATCACTACCATAACACTACCATAACACTACTATAGCACTACTATAGTACTACTATCATACTACTGTATTAACTACTATTAATATAAATTTCATAATAAATAAATAAAAGTATATTTAGAAGGGGGGTTGTGAGATTTAGAAAGGACACGGCATTAGTGCACCTGTAATTATTTTTTTATATAAATACCCTCATTCCCTCACAGGAAATATTTATCCCACAACTTAAGAACTATAACAATACTTATATTGAAATAGTTTTATAATAACAGTATTACACTTTAAAAGATGAGTGATAGATTTCCAACTATTGAAAATAATAGATCAAGATCTAATACAATTGATAAAAAAAGGAATTATTCTTATTCAATTAATTCAATTAATTCAATCGATGAAGAAAAATCAAGTTTAAATGGTAATAATAATAACAACAACAATAATAATAACAGCACCATAAATGCCAATATTAACCAAAAGAGAAAATTAAGTCAAGTTGAGTTAGAAAGTCAATTAATTAAAACTGCTGGTGGTAAAAAGGAAGATGTTTTTTGGTTTTTCGTAAAATTATTAATTTTATTATCTGTTGTTGCTGGTTCTGGTATACTTATATTTTATGCTTTATTAACTATGTAAACAAAGTGTATCCATTATATCTTCACATTTATTTGCCCCTTTTTTTAGGTGGAAAGTGAGAAAGATTCATGGAAAATTAGGAAAATTAGATATCATGTTATACCCAAAATTATAGAGAATATACCATAATTCAAATTTAAATATCAACGGGTGTTGAGAGAGACATTAAGTTCTTTAACTAGGGATCTTTTTTTGAAATGATCAAGGAAAGATTAAGGGAGGAAAGATTAAGGGAGGAAAGGGAATTAAGGAAAAGATTAAGAAATTAATGATCAATGGTGATCATGTAGTTTAAAATGATCAGATCTGAAGAGATCAAGAGAGATCAGAAGAGATCGGAAGAGATCAAAGGTACAGGGAATAGGTTTATATAGGTTAAGATCTACTGAGTGGTAGATTTTCAAAGCCAGGAGTTTTGAATGTATATTAAGAGTTTCTCGTTTGCTCTTTTTTCCCATAGGCATATCTACATTAGGAAATAGAAACAAAATTTTGATGAATTACAATTGTAGACCATAGACTACCAACGAACCATTGACTATAGATTACTAAGAAGAACCCATATTCAATTTGCTCCACCTCTTTTTCCTTACCTTGTCTTTGATAATTTTAAACTTATATGACTCATCACGTGACAGTTTTTTTTGCAAATGAGATACAAAAATGAGAGATTCCCTTCTCTCAGAATATTCGCGGCTCATGAATAGGATATTCATTAGACATGATTCTACCAAAGCATTAACTAATAGATTTAATGAAATTTTAAGTAACAAGATCGATAATATCACATACAATGAATATGAAAATTTAGCCAAAGAATTAAAAAAGTTTGAAAAATCTAATGAAATAAACGAATTAAATGATTTCTATCAAAGATATTCAAATCAATTGAATTATTTAAAACTGGAAAAATTATTAAATTACAATAAACATGGTAAAGAAATTTATAAATCCAGGCCATGGGACGGTAACGAGTCGGTTAAAGAAGCTAGTCTTCGAATGATTATTGATCTGAAACCCAAACCTAAAAAAATGGTTAGTAAAGGTAAAAGATTAACTATGGCAAGAGAAATGAGTAATGAATATAAAGATAATAGAGATACTAAAGATTTGCTTAAAGAACAAAGGGAGAAAGATGATGAAGAAGATGAGGATTTTAAGAAATTATATCAAGAAAGATTTCTAGGTCCAAATATGTTATTAAATACTTCAAATCCAAATGTTACACTTAATTTAGTTAATTCAATTGCTTCATCAAAAATTAACAGTAAAATTAATTTAAAAACTGGACTTTTCGATGATGAAAATATGAATAAGGTGAGAGGGAAACCATTAAATAAAAATCATTTATCGAATTCTACAGATTCAAGTTACTTTATTAATGAAATTTTAAATAAACAACAAGTTTTACCACCATGGGTTGAAACTCAACAAGATTTAAATATTGAAATTAATCAATTTAGAAATAATTTGAAAAATTTGTTAATTAAATATTGTAAAATTAACGGCATACCCAATAATAAAAATCAATTATTAACAGTTTTCAAAAACTTGAATGAAAATTATAGTTTTGAAAAAATTAAATTAATCAATAATAGAATTAGAGATTATAATTTACAATCTCCATCTTCAAATTTCCATAAATTAAAGTTGAATCATTTACATGAATTGAAATTGGTTGTGGAAAGTTGGTATTCTCAATTACCTGAATTGATTGAAAATAATGAATATAATATAGTAAGTACTGAACAAGGATTTTTATCACTTTTCGATAATTCAAGAGTGATAGCCCAAAGACCAGTTCCTAAACTTAATCTATGGTCTTCATTTAAACAAATGTTTACTGAAGTCAAGGGAGAAAACAGACAAGCCAAAGAATATTGAGTTAAATCGAATGAAACGAATGAAACGAATGTATATAGATATATAAAATATATGAAAATTATATGAAACAGTATGAAGATGACTATTTAAATTGCCAAACTATTGATACTAATATCGTTATAAATAAAATTACAGTAAACCAATTTAATTTTTTCAATAAATTAACAATTATGCCCTTTTCACTAAAATGACAATTTTCTAAATTATTCCAAAATTCATTAGCCATTTGTTGTCTTGAAAATTTTTTCAAAACTAATTTAAATCCATTCTTACCTAATGTTAATTTAGTTTCATTATCTAAATCATTAAATTCAACTAATTTTTGAAACCATAATTCTGGTTCAGGAATTACATTATATCCAGTACCGGAATTCTTATTAGTTGTATAATTTATGATTGATTCCATTGGACCTCCATTGTTTGGTGCCATTACCGGAGTTTTAAATAACATACTTTCAACTGGTACAATACCAAAATGCTCATTCAGTGGAGTATATAATAACATTTCACTATACTTAATAAGTGAATTTTTAATCAGACTTTTTATAGATGGTAAAAATAATACTTCAGTTGTTGGTGGCATAACAATCAATTTTGATCTAATTGTATAATGCACAAGTTTTAAATCTTCACATAATTTCTCTAATTCTTGTAAATATTCAACGTTCTCTGATACTCTTGAGTCAAACCCACCAGCAACAACTAATTTGGGAACTAAAACATTCTTATCATCCTTTCCATTCTTTTCAATTAAAAAATTTTTGAATTTACTATATGCTTTTATAGCTAATTCAATATTTTTCTTTCTTTCAAATCTATTAATTGATATAAAAAATTTTTTACCACCGAAAAAATTTTGAACTTCCTTATCAGCAATTTCATCATCATTGGTTTCAATTATTGCTTGATTAATATCAACACACGGATAAATTACATTTGGTTCAATATGATTAAGTTTTTTGAATGTTTTATGAAAAATTCCTTTAGTAAAACTTGAATTAACAATTAATTTATCACTTAATCCAGTAGTATATTCTTCAATGGCATTAAATGGTATACGATAAAGCTTTTTAATTATACCAGTTGGTTGTGATAATAATTGATCTGGGAAATGGCAATAAAATAATATTTTACCACTACTAAATATACATATTATTGGTATACAAAATGATAGTTGATCAATTATAAAATAATCATATTCGGAAATTTCTCCAGTAATTATCAAGGTGATAACAAGTACTAATTGCCTTAATATAGCAAATAATATATGGAACTTACCTAAAATTTGTGTTGGTAAAAAATCTCCATAAACTGTTACATCAAGTTTACCATTTGAAACTTCTTCAAAACAATGTGATTTATCACAATGGGAGGTATACATTTTAATTTCATGATTTAAATCTTGTAATCCAACTGCTGCATCAACAACCAATCTTTCAGCCCCACCAATACCTAAGTCAGGATGAATAAATGCAATTTTCATATTATTTGAAGTGAATCGTTATTAACGGAAACGCGATATTTCAAAAATCTTTTCATAGAAAGAAATCTGATCTCTGGTGCACGAAGGCTATGAAACAACTACTATGTGAGAGTGTTTTCAGAGTATTTGCTTGGACTAAATATAATCATATATTCATAAACTTACAATATTTCCTATTTCTTGATCTTAATCCTTTTCTTTTATGCTTCAATAACTGGAGTTCCTTCAGTTTCAACAGTTGCTTCAGCAGCTAATGATTCACGTTCTAATTTACGTTTTAATTTTTCAGCTTTTCTATCGAATTTTGTATCTTCCGGATTAAATCCACCTTCATCACTACCCCAAATTGCCCATTCAGGGGTTGGTAAAACATAATCTAAATCTTCAAAATCTTCACCACTTTCAAGTAATTCAAAGAATTTAGGATAATTTATATGAGTATTCCAAACTCCATTTATTTTAAATTTATCATGAGCAATTAATATACAACAACTATGGGCATGTTCTGCTGCAATATCATACATTAACTTTCTTGATCTTAATTCAGCAGTTAATTCTTCAACAAATTTCTTACATTCTTCATAAAATGGAATATTTTGCATGGTTAATGGATTACCATTCGAATTTGATGATCCACAGAAGGTTGCACCTTTAACTTCAATTTGTGATGGTTGGGCACGTTCAACCATATCGGCATAACCTTTAATTTCATCCATATTAAAACCTTTAACTAAAGTTAATCTGAAAACGGTTCTTTGATGATTTTGAACAGTTCTTAAAATATCTAAACATGATATTAATCTTTCCCAAAAATCACTATTTAATGGTCTATCAACTTTTCTTAAATCAGTTCTTGTAGGAGCATCAATACTAACATATAATTGTGTAACTTTTGATAATTTTGCTAATTGTTCTGGATGTTGGGCATTACAAACTAAAAATGAACTAATTTTTTGTTCATGTAACATACCAACAAATTCATTAATATGTGGATAAAAGATTGGTTCTCCAACTAATGATAATGCACAATGTTTAACTTGGAAAGCTTCTTGAAATCTATCCATTTGAATACCTGGTACACCTCTCATTTGTTTAATTTTTTTATAATGTCCAGCTAATGCTCCTTCCATAACTTTTTCTGGTGGATCTAAAACCCATCTCCAATTCAGTTTAGCAACTGGGTTAGTACCATGTCTCCAACAGAAAACACATTTATTTGAACATGCTAAAGATGGCGTAGTTTCCATACATAAATGTGATTTAATACCATAAAATGCAAATTTATAACATGATCCCCTACCTCTAAGAGCACTTTTTGTCCATCTACAAATTTTAACTCCCGAATGTGATCCAACAATCGTATAACCTTGTTTAGTTAATGATTTATAAGTTGGTGAATTTTCTGCAACCATTTCTTTAATATCTGGTGATGAAACAGTAATAATTCCTTCCTTTCTAATAACATCTCCCATATCTTCTAAATCTAAAAGAGTATCATCACTATCGTCATCTTCAACACCATCTTCTTTATCACTATCATCAATTTCATCATCAAGATAAAATGGTTCATCATCATTTAATAAAGTTGCAAAATTTTGAATCCATTCTTGAGCTTTTGGTTCACCTTCATATTTCATACAAACTTCACCTCTTGGAAATAATCTACGGCCTCCTAATTTCCCTAACCATTTATCAACTAATTTACTTTGATAACAAAATTTTTCTTTCCAGCTTTCTTTATCTCCTAATCCTAATACTGCAAAACCAGCAAGTTTACGTAATGGATATTTATCAACTCTGAAATCTTGATAAGTATCAGTTAAATGTTCAATAAAATAATCAATTGGAGAATCAGTATCATAACTTGGTAAAACAATTAAATAAATATTTTTATGATCATCTTTACCTGGAACCTTTAAGAAATATTCTTCTAAATCTGATAAATCATCATCAAGTGAAAGCATTATAGGTGATAATTTAATTGATTCCATATCATTTAAAGTATCAAATAATGAATTAGCAACTCTTTGTGATGATCCTGTTAATGTGGTATAAAAAATATAAATTTGTGAGTCAGTTAATTTGATAGAACTAGCAGTTAAGGTTGGTTGAGTAACTGGTGTTGGCTTAACAGCTTTTATAATTTTAGTTTCTCCTCTTTTAGCTCTTCTAAGTTTCTTATTTGGTTTTCTATCAGTTGGTATATGAGTAGTAGTAGCTGGGGTAAATGAAGTTGATGTAAAATCAACTGCATAAATTGGTGATTGTTTCTTTATCGGTATTTCATCTTTTGTGACAGGGGTTTTGAATTGATGGTTTCTGGTAATGAAATATATTGATAAACCAGCAACTACAAGTGAGAATCTACCTCCTAAGAGGATATATACAATGATTATTAATTTAGTACTGTTTGAAACCATTGAAAATTTTTATCGCGGGATGAGATAATCTATAAGAATCAATATTTCTTTTGTAAGATCAAAAGGGAAAGATTCAAGTTTTTTATTCTTCAATTTTATGTTTTGTTAATAATAAGAGTTGATTTTGGATCAGGAAATGTGTGCTTCATTTCGAGAGACTGTTAGCAGAACTGGGAAAAATTTATTATATTGCATAATTCTAACTTCTAATTATTTCCAGTTTCTCCATTACCTGGATCAGAAAAAGGGTTTCTGATTTCAGTCAGAAACCTTTTTTGTTAAATTACCTTTGAAATAAGGCTAAACTAACATGATTAATAAGGTAAACGTGACATATAACATAGCTGCATTTAGCATACAAACACCAGTCTCACCTAATTGAACTGTTTGAAATAATTCTTTTAGAGCACCTGCCTTATTAATTGGAGAAAGATACTGTCTTGTTATAATAATTTTTTCATCACAGCATCAATTAAGCTGGTTGAATAATTAAAACCAGACGTTTGTGATAAACTTATAGACACTGTCAATTTGTCGAAGTTCCTTGTATAAGTAAAAGTTGGTAATAATCTCTAACAGGATCTAACAATTCATCGAAAAAATCTCCATATTAGAGTTTACATGAGTACTCCACAATGTTTTGATGTTTTAATTATTTTCAGCTATTTTGTACTTATTTGTAGTCCAAATTTTAAAGTCTGTTAACATCATTAAACTTACTAGTTTCGTCTGAAGGTAAATAAAAACACCCGCATCACTTTTGATAATGTGTCAAAATTCATTTTAAAGAAAAATCTCAATCTCAAAGAAGGCTTTATACAATGACTAAATGTTGAACGAAGTTTTAATCGAATTAAATATTATTCACGGTGCTATATGGGGTGTGCTAGCCAGGTTAGGATTAGAAATACTTACTGAATACCAAGGAGTTTATGTTGGAGGTGTAATTTGGCCGAATTTTATAGCTTGTTTAGTTATTGCACTTTTTGGTAAATTTGATAAACAACCAATAATTGTTGGTATAACAACGGGTTTTTGTGGTACTTTATCATCATTTTCTTCATATATCTTAGAAGCTTTCGAAGAAGGAATTAATTTAAATAATCATAGTTATCCAACTAAAGAATATGGTATTTTACAAGTAATATTAGTAATTCTTACTCAGCTTGGTGTCTCGGTGTTTGGATTTCATATTGGTAAAGACTTACAATTTACAATAAAATATCCAAGTTATTTACATTATGTTAGTGCATTCCTCGGAGTTGTACTATACATTGCAGCTATAGTTTTATTAGGTACTTATCAACCTTGGAGACCATGGATGTTTTCAATATTATTTGCAGCTCCTGGTGCCCTTATGCGTTATTATTTATCAAAATTTAATAAAGGTGATTTCCCAATGGGTACTTTCTTAGCTAATATTATTGGATCCACATTAATTGCAGTATTTTCATTAGTTTCAATGGCACATAATTCTCAAATTTTAGTAATTAAGACTGTTATTCATTGTGAAGCATTATTAGGTGCTATTGATGGTTTCTGTGGTGGTTTAACTACAGTTAGTACTTTTGTAAATGAATTATTTAAATTGAATGTTAAACTGAAATATAGATATGTAATTATCTCAATTGTTTCATGTTTTTGTGTGGTTTTAGTAATTTTAGGTAGTTATCACTGGACAAAAGGTCTTGTATTGCCAGTTTGTTCAATTTAGAACCCCTAAAAAGCTTAAAAAGACAAAAACGAAAAAAAGAAAGAGCATAGAGAAAATAGAGAAGAATATAAAAGTAAATGTAGAGATTGATTTAATATGTATTAGATAATTAGGAGTATTAGATATAGTTATTTTTTTTTATAATAAATAGGAATAGATAAAAAAAGTTTAGCTTATTACTCTTTCTGTCTCATCTTTTCGGAAGCCGCACCCAAAGTGGTAATTTAAACCGTCCAGTTGTGATAAGCTATTTAATAAGCAAGATATCCTTAACTCCAAATTAATAATACAAAACTATAAAAGTTATTCAGATTTCCCTAATATTGATTAACGAACCATCAACTCAAATCTTTACTTTTTTTCATCTAGATCATGTATATTCCAAATCATTATGACGCATCCGAATGGGATCTTCAAAAATCCGTTATTACTAGTTATCCATTAGGTACACTTATAACTAGCAAAGATGGTGAAATAATTGCAAATCATATTCCATTTACATTAATTGAAAAAGATGGTAAGAAGTATTTACAAGCACATGTAGCTAAAAAGAATCATCAATTACCTTCATTAACTGATAATGATAATGTTTTAGTAACTTTTATTTCACATCATTCTTATATTACTCCAAATTACTATCCTACTAAAGAGGAAACTCATAAAGTTGTTCCAACTTGGGATTTTGCATCAGTTCACGTCTATGGCAAATCAAAAATAATTGATGATCCGGAATTTATCAAAGCTCAACATGAACAATTAGCTGGTGAGAATGAGCCAACTATGAATGGTAAAAAATGGGGAGTTGATGAAACTCCTGAAAATTATTATCGTTTATTGGCAAAGGCAATTACTGGTTTAGAAATTGAAATTACTTCAATTCAAGGTAAATTCAAATTTGAACAAAAGATGAAAGATCAAGATATAAAAGGTGTAATTGATGGATTGGAAGCTCATGGTAAATCAGAAGTTTCAAAATTCGTTAAAGATTCAAACCCAAAAATTAATTAGATTCGTATAGACTTTTTATATATTTATATTATTAGAGTAATACTACAAACGTTGTGATCCTTGTTTTGTTTCCTTTATATCATTTATTCATTCTTCATTGATGATGACCTAGTACGGGTTAAATCCTCCTCTGGCTCTGAATGCACCTCTAAATCCAGCTCTACCTCTGCCTCTAAATCCAGCCCTACCACCTCTACCTCTGAAACTACCTCTTCCACCTCTACCTCTACCTCTGCTTCCTAAACCTGGAATATTGGTTCTTTTAGCACTTACCTTTAATTCCCTTTCTCTGAAATTACTTCCGTCTAAAGTAGCTACCGCCCTATCTACTGATACAGAATCTTCAAATTCAACATATGCAAAACCTTTAGGTTGGCCAGTGGCACTATTTTTCATAATTGTAACTCTATTAACGATACCAGCTGATGCAAAATGTTGTTGAAGTTCAAGTGGAGTTGATCCATAATCTACATTCCCAACATAAATGGATCTTGAATCAATTTCTTGTTTTTCCTTTTCCTTTTCAGCGTCGGTGTCATCTTTATTATCAAGATCAGTTGGCTGTTGATTTACCTCTTCAAGCCTTTGTTTATAAGCTTGTGCATCTTCTTCGTCTGCCATTTTGAATATAATTGAGAAATTGCACTGAAAAAAAACAGCTAAACCTAATCTCAATATGTAAACAAAGAGAGAGAGCAAAAAACATAGTTAATTAGAGAAGAGGAAAAACTAAATAAATATGCAAACATTAGGATCTATATAAGATATTAAATATCATTAATTGGCAAATTTTTATTCCTAAAATTTCCCTTTTGTTTAATTGATACTGGTTGAGGAGGTCCTCTTCTGTCTCTTTCAACTGCCCCATATAATCTATGACCAGCTAAAGGCGTATTTTCATCATCAGTTTCGTAACCTCTATCCCAATTCCCAGTATCACTTTGACTTCCAATATTCATAAAACTTGGAGTATCGACTTCAAATGGATTTGGGGGAATTTTATTCTTCTTATTAGGCCCTGAAAGGCAAAACATAATCATAAATATAATAAATGAAAAAAGAACTAAACCTAAAATAATACCAATTCCAACACTAAGAAATCCAAGATGAATATGAAGGAAACCCGAATTTAACCATTCAGGGTTGATAGGCTTATCAATTAAGAAGACACAAGGTGAATGACCAGATAAAGAAACACAACCATGAGATATAATTTTCAATTTATGTGACAATTTAGATCCTGATTTATCTGTTACATCTAAAACTGTTTTATGATGGGAATTTGATTTACAGATGAAATTTAGTTCTGAATTATTAGAACCAATTAAGTAGCCAGCACTTAAATCTGCATTTTTAGATTTTTCACTCTCATTTCCACCATCTGAACCAGGTTCAACATCAAGAAAACCACCTGACATACAATCAAATATTTTTGGAACTTCAGAATTTGGAATAATGTGCATTTGTAAAAATTCTACTAAATTAGGCATGGTTGAGGTTATATTATAAAGACTTAATGATTCTGGTGTTGGAATAAGAACTGAATAACCTGAATTATCAAGCTGATCTTTCAAAAATGGGATTTTATCAATCAATTCTAAGAATTTTTCACCACCATCATCATCTTCAGTGGCTTTAATTAAATCAATGAATGAAACTTCAAAATCATTTGGGAAAAGGAGACTATTAACAATGTGAATTACTCCTTGACTAAATAAAATATCTGAATTTAATGGTAATGATACCACAGATTTATTTAATTCAAGTAAATGATTAAAATTCCCATCAAAATATTTATTCGTAACGTTAATTAGATCACCTCTTAAAGTTTTATATTCGATAGTTTGTTCTGATAAGTCTTTAAGACCAAAATCTGAATAAACTGCACCTTCAATGAAAATACCTTTCAATAAACTTTTAAAAATATCAGGATTTTTTTCTAAATGATTTAATATTAATCCTAGTCCTTCCCAATTACCATTAAATTTTAAATTTGAATCATCATTAACTTTAGAAAGTGGAATTCCACAGGGTAAAAAAGCAGAATACCCTTTTTTATTATCTTTGAAAGATAATAAATCAAAATCATTCAAATATTGAATTGTTTTTAAGCATTCTTCTTGATTAATTTTAATATGTTCAAGGTGACGTTGAATACCTCCTGAAGATAACAAATCTGATAAAGAATGTTTAAAATTAGATGGTGCTTCAACCTCTTTATCAACAATATAAGCAATTGAATCATTTCCTAATGAAAATGGACTTAATTTAACTTTAATTTCATCATTGATTCTTGATTCAAATGGATGTAATGATGCTGAAATCTTAATCTTAAAACAACCATCAAGTTTTTTATCAACACATAAATTGGTATCAACTAATTTATACATCGTATCATTTGATTCATGATTTGATATATTAATTCTTTCATTAATAATTTGATATAATAAGTTTTGTTTTGAACTAAATGCAGTTATTTCAATTGATTGAGCAACTGTACTTTTTGAAGAATCTATATTTTGAACTTCCAGAGCATCTACGAATTCTTCAACATCATCACGTTGATCATAACTTAAAAGTATAGTTTGATTAGCAATAGTACCATCAATTAAATAATCTAAGGACCTAAACTCTAATTCATTAACAAAATTGGAATAATGTAATGCAAATAATGATTTTCTTGGAATCATAGGAACCAATGGAACCAGTACCTTATTGAAAAAATCAACATCTTTGAAAAAATAAATTATACCGTCTTTAGCCGAAGATTGTTTACTAGCAACAACTTTATCATTAATTATTAAACTATCATTCAGACTATTGATTTCAAATTTGGTTTTCCCAATACTTTTATATTCAGATTTTGAAATATTCGAAGGAGTTACTAAATCTGGTAACATCAATGAACTCAATAATTCTATAATATCATGCTTGATTTCAAGTATTGATCCGTCGGTAGATGTAAACCTATTACCATTTAAAGTATGATATAAAGTACTATAATACCTCATGGTCATATTCAGCATTGATAATTTTACAGTTTCGTCATCTGGAATGAAAAATGTTGATGTATGATTAAGGAATTCTGCACAAGATGTTGGTAATTTCGGATACTTTCTCTTTTTATGCTTTTTCTTGTGTTTCTTTTTCATTATATCCACTATATTATCGTTGCCTTCAGAATTAACGGGTTCTTCTAAACTTACTATATCATCATTGTCATCATAATCTATAGTATCTTCACCTGTTGCAAATAACAGTTGAAACAACAGTTTTATAAAAGTAATGTTATAACCCCCTGTAACTTCATTGACTGACATTCGAGGGTCCATTAATATATCACACATGCTAGGTTTAACAGGTAGTTGAGCATCAATACCTTGAATAAATGACCATTGATGTTTAGCATAAATATCTGGATCCACTATAGTTGCTATATTATCTACTTCAAATACTTTATCTTCAAAATTTGGTGAAATTAAAACTGGGTAAGATTTACCATTAATTTGATAAAGACTATTAAAAACAGCTGATTTCGGTTCCATCCAACCAACTCTGAATTTTTGATCAATTATATATCTCATTAATTCATCATGACTAATATCTAGTAAATCATTATTACTAAATGCCAGATTAACAGGAGCTAATACTGTAATATTAGATAATTGATTTATTACAGGTATTAAACCTTTCCTCTGTAAAATTCTTAAAAAATAAGAAAATTCCACATTCGATGATAAAATATCAATGATTGTTGACGGCGTGGGTTCAGGTTCTAATGAAGTTGTAGTTGGTGCTGATAGACTTAGACCAAATAATACCAAAATAAAGAATAATCTGCCTATCATGATAAACATTCTATTGAGTAGAAAATTGATTTTCGCACTGACCAAAACAAATGATAGCTGCAAAAAGCGTCGCTTAGTTGAGGTACATATAAAAATACAAGAGTACAAGAGACACACAAAAAGGGTCCTACAAATGAAAGTTATTATAATAAAAATACAAAACTCTAAAAGATGTAACAATGACTATATGAAATACAAAATTATTAAGACTAACTAAAAGACAATAACGGCCCATGTACCGAATGCAGCTAAAATAACTGAAATTATAATAGCGGAAATGACAATAAATTTTTCAAACCCACCAGTTTGAACTAATTTTAAATAAAACAAACAAGGTAAAATTACACAAACTAAAAAGCAAATTGAAGCACCTAACATACCAATGATTTTATCAAATTCTGGGAATACTATAGCTAAATAAACAAATATAGCATTAACTCCAACTCTAATAATAAATTTACCTAAATTTTTAATACTAGATAAAAACCATCCATCATCAAGTGAAATATTATTGGTATGGAATAATGAATCTAAAGTAGCAATGATTGGTTTTGCATTTAATGGAGTTTTAGCAATGGGTATAAGACAAATTAATGCAGATATTAACGGATAAATCCATGTAGGATAACCTGGAGTAAATAATAAATTATTAGTAATTTCATCTTTACAATACATTCCAAACATTAAAAACCCTAAAACCCCCATAGATAAATCAGTTAATAAAGTAATGGAATAAGTAACTTTTAAAGTTCCAGTAAATTTGTATGGATGTCTCATATCACTTTTCAAATTTGGGAATATTGCATGTCCACCAAAAGGTGCCATTAATATACCAATTGCAAGTAATAAATCAGAATATGAATCAGGCCAAATTTTAGTAGGCATTACTTCAATTAATGAACCAGGGGATGTACTTTTAATTAATCCACAAACTAATACTAATATAGTAATAGAAATAGTTGAAATAATACCAAATAATGAAAAGATTGATAATATTGGTAATGGCATGAATGTGAAAGGGGTCAAAACGATAAAACTTAAAAGTTTCAAATTAGTTTTGGTCCAAGTTTCATCATTACCAAATAATGCAAAAAGTGAATCACTAAATAATACAATTAAAGCAACACCAGCACCGATTAAATCAACTGAAAAAATTAAAGAAATTAATAATTTGGCAGTGGATCCATATGAAGCATAACCTAAATCAGCATATGTCATCAAAGTATTATCAGTATCCATTGCTCTAGATAATAACTTGGCTGACCAATATGTAGAAAATCCACAAGCTAATAATAAAGGTACACCTATTATCCAACCAGCTTTTAATAATCCAACTGGTAATGCTAAAAGACCAACTCCAATAAGAACATTAATAGAATTGAAAATAGTTTGAGGTGCAGTACTTTGACCTTCTAAAACAGTAACCACATTTCCGTGTTTATCTTCAATCTTTTTAGTACTTAAATAATCAGCAGTTGTTAAATTAGAAATTGAACTTCTTATACTACTAAATGAAGGAGCAGGAATAACTCTTCTTTTAGGAATTGGAATTCCAGCATGTGCAGTAACTGTTGAATTTGTACGAGATCTTGAATCATTCAATGCACTAATAATATCATCTTGATAAAAAACATCATTTGCAAATGGTGAACTACTATTTTGCCCCTGACTACTACCAATGAAATTATTACTATCATAACTAAAAATATTATTTCTAGCTAAATTCATATCATGAATTACCGTACTTAATCTTTCACCTCGCATAGAGGGCATCATAAGTTCAGCATCAAAAGTTTCATCTTGTTCTTCACCAACACCACCATGGAAGAATGATCTCTTCTTATGAATTTCACTATCTAACTTATGTGCTTGATAAGATTGAGCTCTTGTAAAAGAACTAGCAAAATTATGCAATGAATTTGGTCCCTTAAATGACCCAATTGGAGCATCTAAAAATGGTTGTCTAAAACTATTTAATGGAGTATATTCATGAGCTGAAGTAATTGACTCTTCATCATTAGTGTCAGACATTTTCTATTCAAGTATTTTCTTTAACTCCTTTACAAACACCCCCAAATTTAAAATTATGACAAATATTTACAATTTGGGAAAAGTGTTAGGATTAGCTCGAAAACAGTTTTTCGTGTTTGCCAAAACTGAATATTTTCTTAGACGATAAGCACTGCTAACATCAATCACGTGAGTTTAGATATTTGTTTTTTTTGACTTGTGAGAAGAGAGAAGTCAAAAAGCTCATACGGCCCTAGATAAGGATTTGAAAGATTTTTTTCTGTCTTGACAAAAGTTTTCTTTTCCAGCTTAGATTTGGTCAGAGTTGGCTATAGTAGAACGTGTAAAGGCATATATAAGTCGGACTAGGGACTATGCTACAATGGATGAAAAGACAAGTAAAACTGTCAATTTTTTTTAAAAAAGATAGTGACCTTACCAGTAGTGAAAAATGGGTAATTGGTTTAGTTAATTTAGCATCGGTGATTGTATTTTGGGTAATGTCATCATTTTTGGTTAGTGACTTATTTGAAAGTGATATTTATCGAAAACCATTTTTAATTACATATTTAAATACTGCTTGTTTCAGTTTTTATCTTATACCGTATTTGCAATATGAAAAAATTAGTTTATTTCAATTTATCCAGATTGTGAAAGATGAACTTAAAAAAGGCAGAATAATGAAAGATGGGGTATCTTATGGATCAGATGAGGAAAGAATGGGGTTAACAACAGCTGAAGATTCAGTAGAGAATGATTCTGATATTGCTGAAATCACTGATAGAGGATCTCATCTACAAGATTCAGATATAACACTGTCAATAATGGAAGATAGTTCAAAATTAGATATTGGTGTTTTGGAAACCATTAAACTTTCCCTAATGTTTGTTACATTATGGTTTTCAGCTAATTTAGTTACTAATTCTTCACTTTCATATACTTCAGTTGCATCACAAACAATTTTATCTAGTACTTCATCATTTTTCACCCTTCTTATAGGGTTTATATATTCAATTGAAAAGATAAACAAGAGTAAAGTTTATGGTATTTTATTATGTTTTTTAGGGGTGATAATTGTTACCAAAATGGATTCAAATTCAAATTCAAATTCAAATTCTGATTCAAGTTCCGATCCACATTCACAAAATCCAGTTTCTTCCAATTTAATTATTTTCTTTGGAAATATGTTAGCCCTTTCAGGTGCCCTTATTTATGGGATTTATACAATATTATTAAAAGTTAAAACTATTGTTAAACATTCTCATATTGAAAGAAACTTAAATACCCATTTATTTTTTGCATTCGTTGGATTATTCTGCCTTTTCCTTTTATGGCCCATCATTATCATCTTACATGTCACTGGTGTTGAAAAATTTGCAATTCCAACAGATAGTCATATTTTAACATTATTATTAATTAATATGTTCATAACATTTATAAGTGATTTTTGTTGGTGTAAAGCAGTTATTTTAACTAGTCCTTTAACTGTCACTGTTGGTTTATCATTAACCATCCCATTAGCCATGGTTGGAGACTGGGTACTTAAACTGTTCAAATTCAATTGGATTTATGCCACTGGTGCTACTATAGTGACAATTGGATTTTTAATTATCAATAATGATGAAAGAAACGATTTTACTCAAGAATTTTAGAATAAGATTAATATAGAATTATAAATATATAAAAATATAGATATATGAATATATAAAGAGGTTTGGAGAGGTTATATCTCTATTATGTAGTATTTGGGAAATAGAATATATGAAATATGTAAATTTCAAAGATTATAAGAATAATAATACAAAGTACAATATACTTCTCTATTTTAAATATCTGAAACTTCAACTTCGCAGTTGAGAAAACTAGACGATGAAGGTTAATTATATATTTTCAGTCTTTTACATCTTCAGCTTTGTATGGAGTTACGCATCAATAGAAGCGTTGAAGTTAACAGAGTTGACTGAACTGTCGGAAGATTATATAATACGAATTACTGATGGTGATTTAAGTGCATTTACTGGTGTAAGAGATTATTATACATTAGTAGTTATAACTTCAACTTCAGAAAAACATGGTTGTCAATTATGTTCAAAATTAATGTCAATGGTAAAGATGGTTTCTAAGAATTACATTAATGACTATAAACAATTACATCAATTATTTTTCGTTGAAATTGATTTAGTTCATGAAGAGAATTTCAAAATTTCCAATGCGATTCAATTAAATACTGTTCCACATGTTTGGTTAGTACCGCCAAATCCTAAAGAACAATTCGATCCATTTGCGTTAGTGAAAGAAGAACATTTTATTTTTAAAGTACCGGTTGGATCAATCTCAAATCAAGCACTTGAATTAGCTCAAATGTTATCTAAAACTTTAAATAAAAGTATTTATATCAGAGATGAAGATCCAATGAAACAATTTATAAGTTATTTTGCTGTTACTTTCTTACTCATCACAATATTAAAGAGAAGAGGACCTAAAATGATTACCAATTTAGGGAAACCATTTGCATATAGAATATTATCAATTGGAGCTATATTAGCATCAATTACTGGTTACCAATTCACTAAAATTAAGAAAGTACCATTCATTGCCAGAAATGAGAAGGGGATTATGTTTATTAGTGGTGGGAATCATTACCAATTTGGAACTGAAATAATTATAGTTGGGGTTCTATACTCACTTTTAGGTATATGTTTCTTAATGTTAATATACTTAGGAAATTATAAAGCAAACGAAAAGAGTTTATTTAGAAATAACGAAATTCAAATGTTGATAATTCTTAATAGTGCAGTATTATACCTTTTATACAGTTGTCTTACTTCCGTTGTACTAAGAAAAGATCATGAGTATCCATATCATTTTGCCAAACTATTTTAGAAATCTCAGTTTAGTTTTTTTAGAGTCTCTTTAGGTTTTATAGAAAATATCGCGTCCCCCTACAAATGAAGAGAAAGATTACTGATTTTTTCACATCTGCAAAAGTGTCTAAGATATCTAAAGGCCAAGTTGAATCTGTCCATCTTGGAGTCAATGCTATTAAAGTCCAAAATCAGGCAAAACTGGAAGTTGAAAAAGTTGAAACGGATAAAAGTAAGGAAGTGAAACCTACTATAATAAATAAAGACGATGATAAAGATGATAAAGAGGCTATTGAATTTGCTGCTAAACATGGTTTCAATAAGGATATTTGGATTAAATCGTTAGGTGAAGAAGAGAAAGCATTATTAGATTTAGAGATCAATTATCTTCATCTTACTTGGTTAACATTTCTTCATAAAGAACTTACAAAACCATATTTTATAAAATTGAAAAAATTCTTAAATAGTCAAAAACTGAAAACAGTTTTCCCTCCGTCAAATCAAATTTATTCTTGGTCACATTATACACCTTTACCAAATTTAAAATGTTTAATATTAGGACAAGATCCATATCATAATTTCAATCAAGCGCATGGACTTGCATTTTCAGTATTAGAACCAACTAAACCTCCACCATCATTAAAAAATATATATAAAACAATTCAAACAGATTATCCTAAATTTAAAGTGCCAGAAACCAATAAAGTTAGTGGTGGAGGTGGTAATTTAACTAAATGGGGTGAAAGAGGAGTATTACTTTTAAATACTTGTTTAACTGTAGAAGCTCATAAACCTAATAGTCATTCTAAACAAGGATGGGAAATTTTTACAGCTAAAGTTATTGATACCGCAATTAAATATCATATGGATTTGAATGGATTTGTTGTTATGGCATGGGGTATGCCAGCACAAAATAATTTAGCTAAATTTAGTGAATTACAAAAAAAACAATTTTTAGTTATTAAAACATTCCATCCATCACCATTCCTGGCTGCAAAAGGTTTTTTTACCCTGGGTTGTTTCCGTAAATGTAACCAGTGGTTAGTTGAGAATGGTAGAAGTCCCATAGACTGGTCAATAGTTAAAGACAACAGTATATTCTAATTACAGTATCTTCTAATTAGAGAAGTGAAGGTTGATTACACCTAATAAAGAAATTCTGTCCCTGCTCCCTCTATCTCATATATCAGGTTATCTCATATATCAGGATATCTCATATATTAGGTTATCCCATATATCAGGTTATCTAATACATCAGGTATTCTCATATAAGGCATAAATATATATATAAATATATATATAAATATGTGATAAAGGTTGTGCAAAAACCTGAATAACTGAAAAATTAATTCTAAATTTGTAGAATCTTCACCAAACCACATGTGTACGGTTCATATGCTGTCGCCTAGAGGTATACTATCCATTTAATCCCATTACAAAATATTAAAAATTGAGTGATTTATGATATTTTACCTCAAATTATGAAAAAATCATTAATCTCATCATTTCTACACGTCTGATGGTTGTTTTTGTTTTCGCAACCACTGAGAATCGGCCAGTTACCCTACTTAGATTATGAGAAACCTAATTCCCCCAATTGAAAATTTTTAAGGATATCATAGATAAACTCAATAATTATAACTGGTTTAAAAGTTAGTGTATATCTTGAAATTATCTTATAGTTTATTACTACCATCAAACTACCTATAGTTAAACCATCAACTGCACCATATATACAGTCCAAGTTCTATTATTTGGTTGATATTTTTTAGATAGATATAATTTTGTTTGCAAGATCTATCGATACAGTGAAAATCAAATTTGGTGCTACATTTGATCTAAAGGCTTTGGGGGCGTCGAATTTTTATTATTCACAGTTTTTCCACCAAAATATATAAATTATTATTAATATAACCACAAAACCAAAGTTTACAAGGTTAGGATTTTTATACCATCAGTTACTTTGAAAGAAGATTTACTTGGATTTATTTGAATTTATTTAAATTTACTTGGATTTCGTTGGATTTAGTTGGTAATTCAAATACATTAATAGAGAAACTATGACTAGAAGTAATCTGAAGAAACTGGCTAATAATACTAGCTTGAAATTTGAGAATGAATCTGCTGGTGATAGGAAGAAGAGATATTTATTATCAACTGATGCACAAACAGCTAAAAAGAAAGATGTTGGTGATTCAACTAGAAGATTTAAATATTTATTAGGATTATCTCCATTATTTCGTCATTTTATTGATTTAAATGCTTCAAAAGATAAAGAATTTAAAAAATTAATTCAAATAGTTGATAAACAACATTCATTTACTGAAACAAAACCTAAAAAGAAAGCTACAAGGAAAAGGAAAACTGAAAAAGAAGAAGATGCTGAACTATTAATGGAAGAAGAACATATTGGTGATGAAGATGATCAAACTACAGTTTTAACTGAAACTCCAATATTTGTTAAAGAAGGAAAATTAAGAGATTATCAAATTGATGGTCTTAATTGGTTAATATCTTTATATGAAAATAGACTAAGTGGTATTTTAGCTGATGAAATGGGTCTTGGTAAAACTTTACAAACAATTTCATTTTTAGGTTATTTAAGATATATTAAACAAATTGATGGTCCATTTATTGTTATTGTACCAAAATCTACTTTAGATAATTGGAGAAGAGAATTTGCTAAATGGACTCCTTATGTTAATGTAGTAGTTTTACAAGGTAATAAAGATGAAAGAAATGATATAATTAATAATCAATTATTAACTTGTAAATTTGATGTTTTAGTTACATCTTTTGAAATGATTATTAGAGAAAAATCACAATTAAAAAAGTTTAAATGGGAATATATTATTGTTGATGAAGCTCATAGAATTAAAAATGAAGATTCTTCTTTATCTCAAATTATTAGATTATTTTATTCAAGAAATAGATTATTAATCACTGGTACACCTTTACAAAATAATTTACATGAATTATGGGCATTATTAAATTTCCTTTTACCTGATGTTTTTGGAGATTCTGAAATGTTTGATGAATGGTTTGATAGTACAAATAATAATAATGATGATGATTCAAATGAATCAGAAGCAGTCAAAGATGAAAAACAAAATGAAGTAATTGAACAATTACATCAAATTCTATCACCATTTATATTAAGAAGAGTTAAATCAGATGTTGAAAAATCTTTATTACCTAAAATTGAAACTAATTTATATGTTAAAATGACTAATATGCAGAATGAATGGTATAGAAAATTATTAGAAAAAGATATTGATGCTGTTAATGGAGTTGTCGGTAAAAGAGAAGGTAAAACAAGATTATTAAATATTGTTATGCAATTAAGAAAATGTTGTAACCATCCATATCTTTTCGATGGTGCTGAACCAGGTCCTCCATATACAAATGATGAACATTTAGTTTATAATTCAGGTAAAATGATTCTTTTAGATAAATTATTAAAGAAATTTCAAAAGGAAGGTTCAAGAGTTCTTATATTTTCTCAAATGTCAAGAGTGTTAGATATTATGGAAGATTATTGTTATTTAAGAGAATATAAATATTGTAGAATTGATGGTTCTACATCTCATGAAGATAGAATTGCTGGTATTGATGATTATAATGCACCAGATCTGGATAAATTCTTATTCTTATTAACTACTAGAGCTGGTGGGTTAGGTATTAATTTAACTACTGCTGATATTGTAATTTTATTTGATAGTGATTGGAACCCTCAAGCTGATTTACAAGCAATGGATAGAGCTCATAGAATTGGACAAAAGAAACAAGTTAAAGTTTATAGATTTGTTACTGAAAATGCAATTGAAGAAAAAGTTCTTGAAAGAGCTGCTCAAAAATTGAGATTAGATCAATTAGTTATTCAACAAGGTAGAAAACAAATTCAAAATAATACCCTTGGTAACACTAATGATGATTTAATCGGTATGATTCGTCATGGAGCTCAAACAGTTTTTGATAGTAAAAGTACCATTGATATGACTGATGAAAAGAATCAAGAATTACTTGATGAAGATATTGAAGATATTTTAACTAGAGGTGCTGCAAAGACTGCAAATTTAAATTCAAAGTTTAATAATTTAGGTTTAGATGATGTTCAAAATTTTGCATTTCAAGGCTCAAATTATGAATGGAATGGTCAAAATTTTGCTAAAAAGGAAAATAATGGTTTAGGTAGTGGCGGTTGGATACAACCCACGAAAAGAGAAAGGAAAGAAGCAAATTATCATGTTGATAATTATTATAAATTCGCATTAAAAGGTGTGGATGGTGGACATCAACAATCTAGTGGTAGACCAAAAGCTCCTAAATTTTACCCCATTCTCGATTTCCAATTTTTCCTGCAAGAATTAATTGATTTGTTAGATAGAGAACAATTGCAGTATAAGAAAGAAACTGGTTATAAGTATACTTTAAATCATTTTGGTGATAGTGATGAAGAATTTTTAGCTGATGAATACAAAAGTGATAAAACTAGAGAAGAAAAAAGAGCAATTGCTCAAAAGAAAATTAAAGATGTTGTCCCATTATCCGAAGAAGATAAGAAATTAAAAGATGCATTATTAGAGAAATCGTTTCATTTATGGTCCAAAAGAGATTTTACAAGTTTCATTAAGGCGACTGCTAAATACGGAAGAACAGCTTATAAAAAAATGGCAGAAGACATGGGGACTAAAAATGCTGAAGAAGTTGAAGCTTATCTGAAAGTATTTTGGGAAAATTATAAAACTCTTAAAGGTCATGAGAAGTTTATGCTGCAAATTGATAAAATGGAGAAACAAGTTAATAAATTAAGAAATCAAAATGATATTTTAGCTAGTAGAATGGATGGTTTACAAGATCCATTAAATGATTTTTCAATACATTATCCACCTAATAATGCTAAAAGATTATACTCAAAACTAGAAGATAGATTCATCTTATATTGTGTTTATAAACATGGAATATTTGCTGATAATTTGTCTGAAAAAATCAAAGAAGAGATCCTGAATAGTGATTTATTTAGATTTGATTGGTATATACTATCAAGAAGTGCTAATGAATTAGGTAAAAGAGTTAATACTTTATTACTGGCACTTTCAAAAGAAGCAGATAAGAAAAGAAAATTAGCTATTGGTGGTGGAATTGGTTCAAATCCTAGTACAAGAGCTGGTTCAATCGAACCATCTACTCAAAATGATTCACCAGTTGTTAGTGATGCTGCTAATGATAAAAGAATAGGTGAGGAGGAAGTCACTGGTGTAAGAAAGAGAAAAAGGAAGGGTACAGCTGTAGTGGCTAATTAAGGAACCTCCTTGAGAATAATAAGATAGGTTTAGTAACATTTTATAATTATATATGTAATATAGATTTTGATAAAGAATTTGATAAATAAATCTCTAAAATAACTTACACTTATATATTTAATACTTTATTTAATTTTTTTCTTTTTCATTTTCAAGTTTTTCTTTTTTTTGTACATAATTTACAGAAGATATTGTGGTTGAATAATATTTTCAACTGTTGAAATATAATAAGGAACTTTGTTGGCGGTCCAACTAACCGAAAGAAAATCACTCATTTCATGTTTCTCGACACTTAAATAATCAAAAACAGTTATATCACCAGTTGATTTATATCTAGGTGTAATGAAGTTCCTTAAACTAATTATCTTTGTACCTGGTCTAAGACCATATAGTAATCTTCCAACATCAAAGTTAAGTTTCATATCAAATAAATAATTATTAACGATTAATACATCACAATCAAGTACATGTTTTCTAACATTTTCATTTTTAACAAAACTCTGTGATAATGCAAATTCCATATTTAATTCTTTTAAACCAAAAATCTTTAATTGTTTATATAATACATTGGTTTGAATTTCTGTTAATTTTGAGGCATGTTCCATTAATTCACATCCTCCACTAAAACCAGCACCAAATTCTAAAGCTGCTTGAAATGAAGTATTACCCACACCTGAACCTAAATCATAAAATTTTTGACCACTCTTAAACCCAACTTTAGTTAATACTTCACTGACAAATGATGGTAATAATTCACCATAAACTTCAGCAGTAAATGCCTTATACCTTCTAAGTTTAGAAGACCTAGTAGAAACAACTCTAGAATAAACTCTGAGTAATAATTGCTGCATGCAATATCTTGATAATGTAGATTTGGTTCTTAAAGCTTCAAAAAATTTTGACTTGTATTCTTTAGGTCTTTCAAACCCGCCCCCGATCATTTCCAATTGGTAAGTTGGTTCTTCTTGTTTTGGAGTTTCTTCAACTGAATCTGTAGTATCATTTAATGGTTCTTCTTTTACCTGTTCTTTAACCTTTTCAGATACTGGAGAAGCTTGTTTACTTTCTTGCTTGATTTTCAATTCATCAACTTGACTGCTAAGTTCTAATCCTTCAGGATTGGGAGTTTGTGATTCAGGAATCGGAGTTTCTTCACGTTTAACATAACTCATAAATTCTTGGTAAAACGTATTTAATTTCAATGGACTATTATCCTTGTCAGTATCATCTTCCTTCGATTTATCATCTTCTAAATTTTTATTTTCATGAGCTTCCACTTTTTCTTCCTTATCCTTGTTGGAATCATTAGTTTCTTCGCCATTCTCTTCATTATTTGATCCCTTCTTCTTAGGCTTTGATTTGCTATTACTTTTGCCTTTACTTTTACTCTTACTCTTACTACTATCACTATCAACATCCATTTCATCGTTATTTTCAGGCTGAGGATCTGCTACTGCTTCTGCTTCTGTTTCTGCTTGGGTAGGAGAAGATGTATCTTCTTGTGGAACTGTCGCTTCTTGTGAGCCATTTGAAGTTATAGATTCAGCTTCTTGGGTGATATAGCGTCTAACTTCAGGATTAATATCTTGTTCGAATAATTTTTCATCAACTTTATTTGGAGTTAAAACAAGCATTAATCTATTCCAATCATCAATTACCGTCATAAAAACATTGAAACTATTGTCCTTAATTGATTGTTCTAATTTAATACAATAATCACCATGAATTATATCTTTCAATTTATTTGAATGTGAAAAATATAAACAGTAATGAATTTGAAAGAATTTTTGTATTTCAAATACTGGGTTCAATTCTTCACCTTTGGGTACACCTAAAACAAATAATTCCGAATGACCAGGATATAACAAGGTTCTAACTCTTATTTTGTTATATTGATTTAATACTTCATTACCTTCATAATCAGTAACAGAAATCTTTGGAAAAGTAGAAGGCAAATCCTTATATCTTTTTAAATTATCTGTGATAATATTGGCACCAGAAGTATCACTACACTCAATTCTTGAATCAAATAATGGATCTAACTCAGGATCTTCCACAATTTGTACATTGGGAATACTTGGATTTTCTGAAATTATTTCATCAACAAATAATTGTCTGTCACCCATAAGAAATTCAGTATCCACAGTGATGTCATAAGGATCATAAGGACTAACGTATTCTTCTTCCTCTTCCTCTTCTTCTTCCTCTTCTTCCTCTTCATCATCACCATCCTCTTCATCCTCGCTTGCACTTTCTTGATCTACATTATCTTTCTTGACTCTTTTCTTATCCCTTTTCTTTTCAGATTTCTTTCTACTAGTTTTCTTCATGATTCTTTTCATCATTTGCCTATCAGATTGGGGTGGAACGTAGAAAGTAGTTTTTTGACGTTTCCGTTTCTCGTTATCTTTAACTAATTGACCATCACCTGTCACACTTTGAAAGTAATCAGCATCTTCTTGTAATGCCTTTAAAACTTTTAAATCAACTGGTTTTGAAACTTTAATTTTTTTGGGTCTATTCATCAATTCAATTCTTTTTAGTCTAAGATATTCTTTCCTTTCTTGTTCTCTTTGCCTTTTCCTGGTTATCAAATCTTCCCAGTTTTGTAGTTTTGCTTTATAATCTTCAAATGTCATTTCATTGGAACTATCATACTCCAAACCTTTATAATTCTCATCCACAACTTGAAGTGGTCTTTGTCTTCTGGAACTTCTACTACTTCTACTACTAGTGGAGGATGATTGTCCAAAAGTATCAGATACAAACCATTGTGATTCATAAATTAACCTATCATTTTCATTTTTAAACATCAGTCTTCTATATGTATGATTGATCTGTTGTAATTTAGCTTCAATAACTCTGGCCTGCCTTAATGGAAGTCTACTTTGAATATATGCAACTGATTTTTTTTCTTGATTACATTGTTTGATGATGTTAAGTTCACATTCTGGTATTCTAGTATGATTATTAGAGACTGCATACACTAATTCTCTAGTTGGAATTCCAGGAAATTCTAATCTTAATCTATCACGAGTGAAGCCTACATATGAGACATAGTCAATAAATAATTTATCAAATTTTAAATCAATAGGTTGAATTTCATTCAATTTTTTTGTAATTTCTCTTGATTTTCTAAATGGTAATTCTTCGGCAATTTTTGAATCTTCCAACTTTTTAGATTTACTTATTTGTAAGAAAAAATTTTCAATTTGTGACCAGCCAATTGATAAATTTTGCGTACATTTAATAATTTCTTCAGTTGATTTATCAGGTAATTCTTCAAATAACCCACTTGCAGTTAAATCAAATGATAGTTGATATAATAAAATTGAGATCTCTTGGGTTGTCCAATTTTCAATACTTTTCAATCTTTGGAAGTTGTCTTTTAATTCTGAATATTTACTTGAGATTTCCATTTGATTTCTAAATGGCAACTGACTTTCATCTACCTTTGATTTTGATTGTAAACAATTACCAATATATACTGCTTCACCTCTTGTCCATTCAATATTTGAATGAGTTAAATTTTGAATTTTATGACCAATAGTATCTAAACCAATAGTAGGAAGTTGTGCTTTAACAGAAGTAGCAGTTAAATCATAGTTTATCAAAAACTTTAATAATTTAAGTTCCTTATCATTCCAACTTCTATCATCCATATCATGATCACTTGAAGAATCTTTTGATTCAGGTGTTAAATAAGCATCACCGTACTTATCTAACGCGTCAACACTTTGTAGTTTGAAAGACAGTTTGTCCTTTTGAATCTCTAGCATTTGATTAGTCGACCGATTATTCATTCTAACTAGTCAAACAAAGAAAAAAAACTTGTAAACTTTCTTAAGCTTTTATCAAAAAAATTTTAAGAAAAGTTTCTTCCAAAGTTTCGAAATTTCAAATTTGGAGACTTTATATTTTTTTCGAGGGAAAAAACAAATGTGTTGGTTTCGAGCAATTTGCAAAAGAAAATATAAATCTCTACTTCCTATTTAATTATTCATGATATTGGAAAGTTTCCAGAGCCTTAGAGTTGCTCATACAAGCTGTTTTATATTAATCATAAAGTATAGTTTGTCATAATTGTATTTAATAACATCTTTAATGATTTAATTTAAATTGCTTTTAAAAGTTCTAATATAAATTAAAAGAAGTTATTCGTAACAGAGTAAATTTTTCATAACTGGTAGGTATTAGGTGTTATCTTACTTTAAATTGATTTTTTTTTGTTTTTGTTTTATAATTTACTAGCTCTTAATCCATTCAATCTAAATTTTAAGTCTTTAAGAATTTTACTTTCAGGACGCCATAATTCGAATGTATCATACAAATCATTAATTTCATCATAACCAGTTTTACCTAATTCATTACCTTTATCTACACTTAATAATTTATTATTATTTGGCCAATTCTTTTCGATATTAAATAATAATCCACGAAGACACCAAGGTAAAATAAATGGATTAGTTCCAATTTTACTAATATTAAACTCTTTAATATAAACTTGATTACTTATAGGTAATTTAATTATTTCTTCTGCGTCAGTATTTGCAAAAGTTCCATATGATCCAACCCCTGTTGTAACTACACCATTTTTAGCTTTACTATTAATTTCATGAGGAGTAGAAGATGAATCAATACCAAAATTAACTGTAGGATCAGGTCTAGAAAATGAAGCATAACCAGTTGGTGGAATTATGATATCATCAGTATCTAAAATAAATTTTATACCTAAATCATAAACTTTACCATCATTATAAATTTTCGAATGACCACCACCTGTCAATGGACCAGCTAATGCAATACTTAATTCTTTTAAGACATTATTATCAAAATAACCCATATTTTGTAATTGACAACATAATGAAACTAATTTTGAAATGAAAAGTGGAGTTTGTGATGAATGATCAATATAACATGCTCTATAAATATTTGGATGGAAAATATGAGATGCAATTGCGGAATATAAAGGAACTAATTGATCATTAATTGATCCGATAAAACAAATTTTAACATTTGAATTTATGATTATTTGAATTGATTCTTTATAGAATAATGATTGTTCACTTGTAAATTTAGTTAACTCAAATAATTCCATTAATGAATCATGTTCAATTGCTGAGTATGCTTTCATAAAAAATGATTGATCAACACCATAAAATGGACCATTATTAATACCTGCCATACCTAAAATACCAATTCTTTTAGACAAAGGATCTTTTAAAATCCCTAATTTTATTAATTGAGCTAGTAATATTATTGATACAACACATCCTTGAGAATGAGCTGCAATATAAATAAAATCTGCTGAATTTAATTCATCTTTCCATTTATCTAATATCTGAGTGAAAAATTCAACTCTATCAAATATTTTACCTTCTTTTTCTAAAGCAATTTTTTGAATACTAATATCTGAATTATCTTTATCAATTAATCCATTTTCAATACAATATCTAATAACTGCCTTTTCTGCTTCATTAGCAAATTTTAATGAAGTACCTTTAGGAGCACCAATAAGTGGTCTTATCATTTTAGTTGGGAAAAATCCATGGACTCCAATAACTAATATCCTTCTTATTTTCTTTAATGGTCCACTTCTTTGACTAACAATTTCAGCTTGTTTCATTAATGGATTTTCACTTTTCTTAACATTTTTAGGTCTATGATTAATTAAAAGATTACCCATAGGATCATTAGTAATTGAAATAGTATTTGGATCGTTTTCATCTTCTTCTAATTGAGTTTGTTGATCATAAACATAATTTTCTTCAGAATCTTTATCCCGCGTATAATATTTATTATAACTTGGTAAACAAGCCCTTTTATGTTTAGGTAATCTAGCTAGTGATCTACCAAATAATTTATAAGTTCTTTCATATAATAAATTAAACTCTTTTTCAACTTTATCCTTAGAAGCACCCGAATTATCTGGAACTTCTTCATGCTCTTCATCCGTCATAACACTTGATAATGTTTGAGAACTAAATCCCAATTTAGATGATAATTGACTTATAAAGTTTTTCCAATTAGTGATATCTAATTTAGTATTGGAATTCTCATTGGATGTGCTACTTGAACCAAAAAGTTTTGAAGTTAAATTATTAGTTATTGAATTATGATTTGGTAAACAACTCTCCCAATCTGGAACAATAATATTTTCTTTTAAATTTTCATTCTTATGTGTATTGATTTTATCAAATTCTTTAGTATTATCATGAGGCTTGAATAGCACTGCATCATCTTTATTATTTTCGGTTTCAGATTGTGGGAAAGATGGGGTTGAACTCACAATTCTGTTGATATGATGTCTATCTTCTTCCTTTTCTAATTTCTCTGGTTTCTCTAGTTTATCTCCTTTCTCTACCTCATCTTTAACATCTGTTTTAGTTTTATTTGATTGTTTCTTTTTGCCTTTCTTATCATCATTATTGTCATTATTATTAGAATTAGAATTACTTGCATCGCCGTCTTCTACACCATCAGTAGCAGCAGACTCACGATTCCAAAACATCCAAGAAGATGAACTTTTCTTTCTGTCTCTAACAATATGATCATCAACTTCATCTGCATTATACTCTTCATCGTCTTCTTCTTCTGGATTTATAACATGTTCATTATCCTCTAGATATTGTTCATTATTCCTACTCCATAACCAATTAGAAGGTGCAAATGTAGATGAGAAACTTCTACCTTCATCTGGGGTTTTACTCCGCTGGCTCCCAGTTGATGCATTACCACTATTATTATCCTTATTACTATTTGTACTTGGATTAGTGTTTGGGTTTGAATTTGAATTTGAATTTGAGTCTGAATTTGACCCTTGTTGCTGAGAAGATGTCTGATTAGCAAAAACTTCAGGTTGGTTAGGTTTTGGAGACCTCCAATTTGGTAACCAATTACTCATATCTATGTGAATATTCAATGAAATTCTGAGATATTTAACTTTAATTGCCCTAGGCTGGTTTTTTTAAAATACCCTCCTGTCAAGTGCGCACTAAGACATTCATATGATAAGAGATAAAAATCAAAATCATGATTGTCTATTTCTATATAGATTCTATATAGATTCTATCTGAAAGAGAAAGATTTTTGTTCTAGACTAAAGTTCTATAATGTGGTATATCTTGTTCGGTGGTAACTGTACCACCACATACAATGACAATAATAATATCATCTGAATTTAAATCACCTAATTTCAGTAAAAATTCACTATTTTCATTTAAAATTGAGATTGATGCCCCACAAGCTGGTTCAACTAACTGATTAAAATTGTCATAATAGTAAAGTGTACCTTTTATTGAATCAATATCGGGAATCACAGCATTATAAACTGGATGAGAATGATAATTTTCTAAACTTTTAGAAGAAACGTATGAAGCAGCTAATGATGTAGCTAATGTTTTAACTGATTTTAAATGAACGACTTTATCTTCTTTAACTGCTTGAGCAAAACATGGTACACCTGTAGTTTCAACAGCTAATACTGGAACTTTTTGTAAAAACTTTGAATTCTTTAAACCATGAACAACACCATTAAATAATCCACCACCACCAACACTACATATAATACCTTTAACTTTTGATATTTGAACTTCAGTTAATTGTTGTTCAATTTCATCAATCATTGTACTATGACCATCCCAAATTAATGGATTATCAAAAGGATGACAATAAACTGGATAAATTGAATCTTTTAAATTTCCAATTATTTCTTCTCTTAAATATTTATCTGCTTCACTCCATTGTTCACCAGCAACTAAAACTTGAGCTCCATAATTTTCTAAGGCATTAATAACTGATTGTTTCTTTGCTAATTTAGGTAAAACAACTGTACATTTAACTTTATAAAATTGACTAGCATAAGCTGCTGCTAATCCAGCATTACCACCAGATGATGAAAATACCTCTACATTTTCTTTACCCAATTTTTTAGCTTCTTCAATTGATTTCCCAATTAAGTATCCAATCCCTCTCAATTTAAAACTACCACTAGGTTGATCATTTTCTTGTTTAAAGTAGACTTTGAATTGGGAATTCAATATCCCTGTTACTTCATTAAGTGAAGTCTTTACTGATGGATATTCCATTAATGAATGAGGTATATTGAAGATTTAGAAAAATAAATCCGTTTGAGTCCTTTTCCATCAAATTCCTTTCCTATTTTATACACCATGGCTAGAACTGGGTGAAACCTCTATGGGCGAGATAAATTGTTAAAGAGAACAAAATAGAATATTCTAGAAGTTTTGTAGTACTTCCTAAACACTCAATGGCAAGGATTAAGAAGAAATTTAGGATTAAGAAGAAATTTTGGTGTTAAATTAGATCTTACATTCATTAACTGACTTGAATCAGATAAACGCGAACCAGACTTGGATTTAAAAGATTAAAGGATGGCTAGGAAGAGTGTAAATACTTTTGAAGAGGTAAGTTCATCTAATGAAAATGAAATATTGGAAGCTTATGCTGTTGTTAGTGAAGAACAACATACAGAAGATTTCCATCTTAAACATATACGGAAATTTTTCAATAAACTAAAAATTCCAAAATGTTTTACTCAAGATATAATTGAATGCATTGATTTTTTTTATAGTACTAATGTTTATCAATCACAATCACAAAGGAGAGAAATTACCTTACAGATGTTAAAGACATTGAGTATAACCGGTGTTATAAATGATGAAAATGATATAATAGATATAGTGGATGTAGATAAACTAATTAAATATTGTAATCGATTACTTAAATATAGAGATAATTTTAGTTTAATTAAACTGAGTTGGTCACTTTTCGTTGAATCTTCACTACTGAAATCTCAAGATATAAAAGATATTATTTCATTTAAGTTATCTTTACCAGATCTTAAAAATATTAAAACTGGATTAAATTTAGATGTACAACTTGATGATGTTTTATTAATTGATATGTTAAGCTGTTGTACTACAATAGATGGATTATATCAAAATTTTGATTTTTCAAAATCTTCAGAAGGTTTGTTTATTACTATTAAAGATTTTGCTTGTATTTTAGGTACTTTAGGTCAATTGGATTAAACTGTTCGGGCTTTCTTTAATTCTCACTCTATCTACAGAGTTATCTCACTTCACACATCTCAATCTCAATTTGGTTGTGGTTAATTTTTTAGCGTTTGGTAACAGCATTACACACTCGATTACACACTCAAATCTATAACAACCACACTAGCTAACAATGCAATGTAGACTACTATATTTAGAGAATAACATTATAAGGCGATCTATTAGTGATATTGGTAGTCATGAAGTATTAGGAGGTGGTAATTATACAAGTTTACAAGAATTAGATTTACTATTATTTCATATAAATAATTGTCAAATAACTAATAAACAATATTTCCCATCAATTATTTCACTTCATTTATTAATGACTTTAAGTACTAGATTGCCAGAAATAAATTGGTCAAATGATGGTCATGAACATGAAATTATTAAATTAGAAGTTGATAAAGAATTAATATTTGATTATGTTTCATTAATTTCATTAAAAGATCGTTCAAGTATAATTTTATCAAAATATTTAACAAGCTTAATTTTTGAATTTAATGATAGTGGACTGTTAATAAATTCTGATCTTTTCGTTGAAATTAAATCAATTTTCCAAGAATTTTTAGTAACTTCAAGATCACGTAATACAAGGAAGAAAAAAATTGTCCCCAAGACTGATTCGGTTGTTTTATTAATAAGTGATTCTGAAGAAGAAGATGTACTTTTGGAAGAACGTAGGAAAAGACCTAAAATTACATATTCAGAATCTTTTAAGGGTCGTAATTGGGAAACTATTGATAATGCAATTGATCAAATGAGTACTTATAAAAATAGAACTAAAAAATCTGAACTGGTTGAACCACCTTTAATTCAAGATACAAAACTTTTCGATGATCAACTTATTACTTGGAAACTTAATCCTTCATTAAATAAAAATTATTCATTATTAAATTTAATTGAATGGACATTTTGGTGTGCTAGACAATCAAGAATAAATTCAAAATTAAGAGATGATTATATGGATGTTTTCCATCGTTCATATAATAATTATAGAGATTTTATAGATTGGGTTTTCGGAATTTTAGATCTTGATTTAATTCAGTGTGTTGATTTAATTAAACCTGAATTAAAGCCTAAATCTCCACCAAAGGATAAAGATGAATTATGTGAATATGATAGTTCTAATTTAAGAATTGATAAAATTTTATCGACTGATGATAACTTATTATATCATTTTATAAATTTTAAAGCTGGTGGTGATTGTTATAATGATATTGTTGAAAGTTGTTTCCATGGGTTATCTGAAGGTGTTAATATTAGCCCATGTTATTTAAGAGAGAAACCTTTAGTTGAAGATGTTTATGTTTCTACAGAAATTGAATTAAATAGAGATCAAATTGATTCTTTTAAACTAAGATATAAAATCTTATTTACAGTTTATAAAGCATCAATTTATTATTCAACTGATTCAATAATTAGAAGATATATTCATTCATCACAATCTAATACTTCTGATCATCCATTTAAATTACCAACAGCTGATTCTCAAAGTACTTTAACATTATTAGCTCATATTGGAGAAGATTTATCATCACATAATGCTGAAGTTGTTAAAACATTTTTTAATGTTATGGTTAAAGAAACAATTAAAACATGTTCAGTTGAGTCACTTGAGTTTTTTTTAATTATACTTTCAGTTCTTGGTCCAGTTTATGGTAATGTATTTGAATATCTGATAAATTATCAAGTAGTTTATTATGTTTCTGAAGTATTCCATCATAATCAATATAACCCAAACATTTTATTGATGGAATCATTAGAAACTTTTACCAATAGTTTAGAAGATGATCTTGAAATTGATGATGAATATAAATTAACACCAAGTAATTTAGATTATTGGGAAATGAATGCATTTTTAATTTGTAAATATATTGAAGTAATGTCAACTTGGGTATTTAAAAATCAAAAAGATTCAGAACGGAAAAGTTTCACTAAATCTGGTCTTTTAAACAGTATTAATAAACTTCATGAATTATCAGGTTTGGTAATTAAAAATTTTGTAAAAAATTATAAACTGTATAGTAATTATCAAATGAATCATTATAAGACTTTACATCAGAGTATATCAAATAGAGAGTTTTATAAGCAATAATATCACTAGCATAAGAAGAACAAAAGAATAGGGAACCTGTATATATATATATATATATGTATGTGGTATTTTGTATATTTAATATATTTTTAATATTTTTAATATTTTTTGCGGTATCTTATGAAAATTCCTAGTTTATAAAAATTTCTAGGTATATATTAATGATTCTCTTTGATTAGATGATATGTTTAACTTTAAAATAATGTCTTAAATATTGAATTTGCCATACACCTAAACCAATTAAGGAAAATATAACAATAAATGAAAAATATTTAACTCTTGAATTTGTTGATTCATTAGTATCTCTCATTCTTTCTTCTCTTCTTTTTAAATATTGTAATTCACTAACAATTTCTACAGTCATTTCTTCAATTCTACGTAATTCAACTTCATTAGGTTTTAATTTTTCAGCTGCTTGAATTGCATTCCAATCTCTTGCTGCTGCACCACTTTCAATATCTAATTCAACTTGTCTTGATAATTGTGAATATCTATCTTTTGATTCTAAATAATTTGTAAAACAAACATCAAATGCAGCATTATGGAAACTAGTGAAAGTAATTCTTGCTTCTTTACCTATATCATTTTTTTTACGAAGTTCATTTCCTAATGAATCAACTACAATTACATTTAATTGTTGACCATCACCAATTCTACCATCAGTTTTAATATTAACAACAACTAATTGTTCTTCAGCAGCAAAATCCCTAATACAGACTGGTTCAGGGTTAGCTTTAGCTAAAACATCGATATTTAAACAATTAACTAATGAAATCAAATAAAATATTAAAAAATTAATAAAATACATGTTTATGATCTGGCGTCCAGAAATTTTTCAGCGCGTTGAGAAAACTCTATTTTGACCTGAAAGCTCCAAAAATAGTTGTGGATCATCTGGTGCGCGCGCATCCTCACCCCCAAACAGGGAGACTTCCTAATCCGGCAGTCTACAGTTGTCTCACAGTAAAAAATTTTGAGAATGAGAGAATGAGAATGAGACACTCAAGTGAAAAATTTAGTTTCCAAAGATAGTTTATTGATCATGGCCAAAGCTAAGAATGCATTCACTATGGTGAAGTTAGTTAGTGCAGCTAAAACTGGATATGAGAAATGGTTCCAAATACCTAGGTCCACCGGCAGACTTAATTTAATTTTATATGATCCAAGAGCTAAAAGACATTGTTTATTCACTGAATCAAAAAAGAGAAGAATTCAAGAACCGGTACCAAAAGATTACTTTAGAAGACATCGTGTTGAAACTTAGAAACAGTTGGAAAGATCTTGGGAAGTTACCAAGATTCCCCAATTTTGGATGTGTTCCAATTTTGGATGTATTTTTTTCAGGGGAATGAGAGGGGTTAATCGTTCCATATTTATCATGTTTTTAACGTTACTTGTATATAATCATAGTAGAAAAGAATAATAGAAAAATATATATACTATTTACAAACGTCTAAATTCTAACATCTCCTATATAACTCTTTAGTTTTAACTTTGGATTTAATTATATGATTTAATTTCCCAATCATTATTAACTAAAAGTTTTTCATTATCACCAATAACTGTTACAATTTCTTTATTACCACCAATTAAATATTTTTCAGTAACATTTTTTAAATCTTCATTACTAATATCTAAAAATTTTTCTCTTCTTTCTTGTCTCATATCATCATTAATCCCTTCAATAAAATTTGATAAACCTTGTTGATTAATATTTGAAGGAGCATCAATACTTTGAAAAATTGATAATTTTGCTTCTTGTAAATCTTTTAAATCCCAATTTGATTCAAGCTTTTCTAAAGCAACCTTATACGAGTTTTTAAATGATTCAATTGACTTTAATGGATTTGGATCTCTATAAGAATAATAATTTAATGTACCACCTAATCCATCACAATTTAATCCTCCTCCGTAAGCTCCATTACTTTCTCTAATTACTGAATGTAAATATTTAAATGATAATAATTGAGATAATACTTGTAATGCAGCTCCATCTTTACTAGTATATTCACTTCCTAATTTACCTAATGATGCATAACCAATTTGAAATGGTAAATTAAATAATGTTTGAGATTTATTGATTTTATTATTATTAAAATTTTCAATAAATTTAATTAATTCGTTTTCATAATTTTTATTTTGAAATTTATCGTCGAATTTTTTAATTAAAATTTCATTTTCATTAATTGTTTTAGAATCACCAATCAAATTGTACTGCAAACCATTAGCACCGCTGGTAACACCACTAACTAAATAATCTTGAATTTCTTTTAAAATTGGTAAAATTTCATTACTCAAAAATTCTTTACCACCTATTTCTAAATCTTTATTTAATTTCATAATAAATTCAACTTGCCCAATCCCACTAGTTAAATTTCTAATATTTTTAGTTACGGTTAATTGAGAATTTGTAAAAGAACCAGCATAAGAATGACCTCTTTCAGCAATTGAGTCCATTTGATTTTGACCTAAATTTTTAATTAATGTATTTAATTTATCAATTACTTCATTATCATCAGTATTAAATTTAGTCTTGGTCAATATTTCATACCATAAATCATAAATATTGGCAGAATTTGATGATAATGACATACCACTAATGATTAATTTTAAATTAGTTTGGGAAATATCAAATGGATTAGTTTTATTACTCATTGAAAAATTAATCCCACCAGTTGATTTTTGAATTTTGGATTCCAAATCAATTATTGAAGTTTCAGTAGTACCAGCTAAATTAGTTAAACATGAAAAAAATAATGGCATGTAAGAATAATATTTGCTTGGTAAATATGAAATATCTTTTGATGCAGTGGCATAAACTAAGCCATTAGTATCAACGATTCTTTTCTGTAATTTTTTATCATTAATTTCACTAAATTGTAAATTATAAAAATCACCTTGTCTAGGAATATCATATAATGTTAATGTTGGTAAAACTGAAACATCCTCCTCAGATTGTTGTTTAGTTAATAATTCTTTTGATCTTTCGAAAATAATTGTTTTATCATCATCAGTTAATTTCTCAGTTTTTTCCAATAATCTTGAATTTTCTTCTTCCACTAAACCTTTGCTAAAATTTTCATCTGGTGTCATGGTAAATTTGAAAACTTTAGTATCTTTAGATAATAATGAATCATTCAACATTTTTTCAAAAATTTTCAAACCTTGTGATTCATAATCTTTTTTAAATTGTGTTAATATTTGTTCAACTTGTAATGTTTTAATTGGATCAACATTATTAATCCAAGTTGATACAATAGAATTCAATAATCCTAACCCAAAATCCGGTTTATGTTTTTTAAAACTTAACTCTAATTGATGTAATATTGCTTCCACTCTCTGTTTATAAATTTCATGGTCAGATTTAAATTCTGGTAAAATCTTTTTATTCAAAATATCATTAATTTTTGTTGGTAAATTATCAATCTTTTCACGGGTTAAATTAGTTAATCCAATGGTAAACGATAATAATGAAGTAGTAGTGTCTAATCCTGAATTAACTGAAAAATCATCACCATATTCCTTTTCGATTAATTCTTGATAAAATGGTGAACTATGACCATCACATAATAATGAATTTAAGATTTTCCATTTGAAAATTTCATATTGCATTTCGGAATCAAGTGGATTTCCTAAGTACCAAGTAATCGATGATTGATTTTGTTCTTCAATTGGTTTATTACCCATAATATCAACTGGACCTTTTAAAATTATCTCCTCATCGTTATTCCAATTAACGATACTTGGTTTTTTGATGATATTCTTGGTGCTCCTAGAACCAAATTTACTATAAACTTCATTTAATTTTTCTAAATGATTAGACATTGGTAATGATCCATAAGTAAAAGTCTTTGAATTAGAAGGATGATAACAAGATTGATGGAAATCAATTAAATCTTCATATTCCAAATTTGTAATTTTCATTGGGTCACCACCTGAATTATTTAATGAAGGATAAATTGATTCTAAAAACTTAATATAGAAATAATAGCTTGAATTTGAATATTGGCCTTTCATTTCATTATACACCACACCTTTAAAAATTAAAGGTGATTTGATATCATCAATAATTTCATTTTCTAATCTCCAACCTTCTTGGGTGAAATCTTCGTATGTTAATAACGGTTCGAAAACAGATGATAAATAAACATCCATTAAATTTTCAAAATCTTTACCATTAGTAGTTGCAAATGGGAAAAATGTATAATCATGACCGGTCATAGCATTCATAAAATTACTCAACGATCGATTTAACATTTTGAAAAATGGATCTCTAACGGGGAACTTATATGATCCACATAACGTAGTATGTTCTAAGATATGTGGGACACCAGTGGCATTAGGTGGATTGGTTTTAAATGCAATTGAAAATACATTATTTTTATCATTTGAAGCATCTAAATGTAAATGTTGACTACCAGATTTTAAATGTGTTAATTTAACGGCAACAATTGAAAATTCAGGTATTGGTTTAACTTCTTCGATTTTGAATCCATGATAATTAAGACCAATAGGATATTTACTTAAGATTGAAGCTTGATCAAAGCTATAAAATCTCTTAAATATTAACCTCTTCATAAAGTTTTTGCGAATGGCAAAATTTTCAGAATTGTAACTAGAGTAGGAGGAAGGTTGGTAATTACAGTTTGATAGTAAATGGATATTGAAGGTTGATTTTTGGGATGTAGTTATTAGATAATGATTACTATAGTTATATATTAGCAACTACATTATTGATTTCCCCTAATTTTTCATTATCAGTATTACAAAGTTTTGATCCTAAAAAGATTGTATTGAAAAGTGGATTATATGATGATGTTGTAAATGAATCATTTTCTCAAGATTTTAAAATTTTAATATTGAAGATGATCAAATAAATTTTAGAAATAAATTTATAAATGATCAAATATTAGGATGTAGAGAAAAAGATTATAGATTTAGATATGCTGATACTGTTGATGATGGTATAGAAGAAGAATAAAATCTTTCAAGATCCAGGTTTAACTTGGAAAGATATTGATGACTTTAAATCAAAAACTAACTTACCAATTGCAGTTAAAGGTGTTCAAACAGTTTAAGATGTATTATTAGCAATTGATCATAAAGTTGATGCAGTTGTATTATCAAATCATGGTGGTAGACAATTAGAATACTCTAAACCTCCAATTGAAGTATTATCTGAATTGATGCCTATATTAAAGGAAAAGAAGTTAGACGGTAAAATTAATATTTATATCGACGGTGGGGTTAAAAGAGTAACCGATGTCCTCAAACCTTTATGTTTAGGAGCTAGGGGAGTTGGATTAGGAAGACCATTTCTTTATGCTAATACAGGTTATGGAGAACCAGGTGTTAGAAAGGCTATTCAATTATTAAAAGGTGAAGTTGCATTAACCATGGAATTATTAGGAGTTAGTAAAATCGAAGATTTAAATAAGAGTTGGTTGATACTCGAAGCTTAAAATCAAGAAGATTTTATAATGACCTTCATAATGACAATTATGAGCCTTTAGAATCTCCAGATGTTAAGTAGAGTTTAACAAAGTTTAACAACAACAACAAAAACTACTGCTACTGCTACACCACGAACAGCAACTTTAGAAAATAGTTAGGCAATAGTTATTTATTTTAGAAATCTCTAATTTATATTTAATTAAGCCACGAGATAGGAGTTGGTATTGAGATATAAATTCAGTATAAAAATCAAACTAAAAATCAACTAAAAGTAATCAAAACAGCAAATATAAAAAAGAAAAACAAACTAATGTGTCAACACAAATATAACTCAAAATTAAACGCTAACTGAAGAAAGCTTAGATAGTACCTTGGAAATGTTTTAATTCATCAGTTTCATAATCATAAACTTCTTTACCTTCAAAATAAGTTTTATAAACGATTGTTTTTGAAATATCTTCAGCAGTAACTAAATCACGATCTAAGACGATGAAATTGGCTAATTTACCTTTGGTAATTGAACCTTCATCTTTTTCCCTTCCAACGGCTAAAGCACCGTCAATGGTAACAATTTTAAGAACTTCTTCTCTTGTTAAGTTCCAACCATGTTTATTTTCAGTAATAGCTTGTAAACCTGGGAAAATGTTTGGAGTATCAGGAGCAAAAACCCAATCACTACCAATAGTTAATAATGCACCATTATCTTTTAATGCATTGAAAGGATAGACTGAATGTGGATTAACTTCAGGTTGGAAATCAGAATCATGCCAAACAGCTGGTGACATTTCAGCAGTGATTTTTAAATTTTTATATCTAGCACAATCAGCTAAAGTAACATTCATATTATGAGCCAATTCATGTCTTGGACCATTTGGGTTTTTCTTTCTTAATTCTTCAAAACAATCTAATGCAAATTTAGCTGAACCTTGACCACAAACATGAACTTTACAAGTTCTACCTTCAGCATCAAATCTTTCAATATTTTTCTTAAAAGTATCTTGAGGAATTAATAATCTATTATAATCAACTTCACCATTATCTAATAATGGAGTATGAGAATAATTTGGTGGCCATGGAACACCATCAATCCAACATTTAGTAAACATTGGATTAAAATGTTTTGATTTATAATCTTTAGCATTATATAAAGCATGATGTAAAGTACCAACACTTTCTTGTGGGAAAGCTCCAACTCCATAAAATACAACGTGAGCATCTAAATTAATAGTTAAATCACCCAGTTCTTCTAAAGCTTTAGCAGCTTCCAAATAAACAGTATTAGCTGAAGCTTCTTGAACAGCAGTAAAACCAAATCTATTACTCATTTTAACCCCATATTTAAGAGCAGTAATACTATCTTCAGCGCGTAATTTAGGAATTGAATTAAATAATTTTGTAGCCGCACCTTCAACTAATTCACCAGTCATTCTTCCATTTTCATCTCTAATAAACCAACCATCAATTGGATCTTGTTCTCTTTCAATATCATAACCAGCAGCTCTTAAAGCAGCAGTATTAGCGAAAACATTATGAGTAGTGTATTCTCTAATAACAACTGGTTGATCACCAAATGCATCATCTAAGAATTTTCTATCAGGTTTACCATTTGGGAAAGATCTATAATGATAAAAATTACCAATTAACCAATTAGATATAGAAGAAATATGACCACATTGATCATGATTATGTTCTTTTAAACCAGCAACAATTTCTTCACTAGTACCATAAACACCTAATTTTGCATCAAAAAGTTTTTCTCTACTTGCCATTAAAAGATGACAATGGGCATCATGCATACCTGGCATAACAAATTCTCCATTTAAATCAACAATTTTACTATTACCAGCTAATTTTTTAATTTCTTCGGTGGTACCAATAGCTTCAAAAAATCCATCATCAGAAACGATAAAAGCTTCAACTTTTGGAGTTTCTGGTTCACTTGTATAAACATTACCATTAATATATGCAATTGGCATCTTATTTTAATTTTTTATTTAAAAATTCTCTTACTTTTTTTTATCTAGTTCTTTTGATTAATTATCAAAATTAAAAATCAAAATCAAAACTTTGAAAAATTATTGAATTTTATTAAAAAAAACCATCAATCTTGGGGTATATTGGTTTTATATTATCATAAACAAATTTATTACCTAATTCATAATTAGATAAATGATAATTTATCTAAATTGATTAAAAAAATCCCCAATTATCATTTTTTATGTTAATTTTTCCAATTAATGTTTATAAATCAATTTAAAATATCTGTAATTAGATAAAAATTCATTAATTATCTTAATAGAGAAATTAATACCGCTAACATATAACTTCAATTTCAATATTAAAACATATAAAAATGATATTGATAACCAATTAGATAAGCTTGATTCAAAGTTTTAATAATATTCTTATCAAAGAGCATGATAATCTATTAAAAATTAGTTATCTTTTGTTAATTGTCTTGCAAAAAATGTCTACTACTTTGCGGTTATCATTTCCATATTTTGGGACAATCCATTTTTTTGAAAACAATAAGTACAAAATTATATATTTTAAAATAATAAAATCAGACATTACACTCTTAATGTCACCAACTAAATTATTGATAAGACTTTTAATTGTTCGCCGAATAAATTAATTTGAACTGGAATTGGGATATAACATTATTTGTCTAGAGTTATTATACACAATAAGAGAGGAATTGTTTTTTTTTTGTTATTTTTTTTAAAAAGAAAAAGTTTAAGTTTAATTTATATATAAATTATCAAAAGTCATTAATATAAACTATCAAACTTATCGATATAGATTATTAAAGACAATTGTTCCCTTAGTATTGTAATTGAGACAAGCGAGAGAGAGGCTTGCGTTATCAGCGACTTTCAAAGAATATGCGGGTACTTCTCGTGGGCCAATTAGAGCGGCAGATTTCAGGAGCGATGACATTTGTACTGTGACTCTCGCTCAAATTGGAAATCTGCAACAACTCTTATCTGCAAGCCAATGATAAAATAACTGCGATAGTTTTTAAGAAATATATTATATGAAGTAATAGACTATAATGATTTATAGAAGGAGGAAGAATGAATTATCTTATAAGCTTTGAAACTAATTTGGTAATTTTGTTAAAGCAGCGATGCTTTAACAAAAAAAAAAAGAAGTTTTTTGCAGAGTTATAATCCCCTGAGATTATAAACAAGTAGGACAAAATGGGTCCGTGTCAGGTCCGTGAGTGTAGAGACATTGGAATTTCAGCATAGCTTACTAACTAGTCGGGTGTTTGTGGCGAGATACAGTGACCACTTATCTGCTTAACTCTTATCAACGTCCTTTTTCTATTCTGTTTTATATTGTTTTTTTTTTCTTTGGATTAAAGTGAATTTATTAAGCTATAATTTACTGAACTCAATTTTAGAATTTAACCACAATTTTTCTTATCCCAGTTAATATTACCACAATTTTTCTTATCCCAGTTAATATTACCACAATATTAGTTATCAGTTATGTTTAGAGACATAATTGGTAATTAAAATGGATCTGTTTATTTTAACTGTTTTCAAAATTATTTACTTTTAATAGCAAAGTTTACCCCAATTGTTTCTGTTTAAATATCTTTTTATTACATAATTTCTTTGAAATTCTTATTGTAAAATAGTGGAATATTGAATTGGGAGTTCTACTTTAAGCTATTTTTACCAGAGTATTAGATAATATCTTCTTCTTGAATTAATAAATGTTTTATTGTTTTTAAAAAGCTGTTTGATAAGCTAAATTAAGCAAAGATATCCCATAGACCCTATTTAATTATAGAACTTTTAGTTATCAATCACGATTGACGATTCGTTAACGATAACAATTTAGTAAAAAATTATCTAATTAAGAATAATTTTCCAGATTTTGTAAAAGATAAACTTTAATAAGTTAATCTAACCAAATCTTTGAAGCACCAAGAGTTAAAGTAATTTGATGCATCATCATCTTCTTAATTTGTACAAATCTCCCATGTTGATATATATATAGTAAATTTGTAAACAATTTGAATTTTACTATTTTCATTGAAATTCCTAAATTTTAGCTGTTGAAAATTAATTAATAAAATGTTAGGTCAAGAAAAGGGTGAAATTGATGTTAAGGTACCTGGTACTATTCATTTAGTAGATTTAGAAGGTACTATGAATGTTAGACATGAAGAAGGTGATGATATTGTTTTGGTTCCTCAACCAACTGATGACCCTGATGATCCATTAAATTGGAGTACAAAAAGAAAAAGATTACTTGCATTTTGTCTTATGCTTGCAGTTTTTTCTGCTGATATTTTAAGTACTGCTTTATCTGCTGCTTTATTAGATATTGTTGAGGATACTGGTATCCCCTTAGGTGATATAAATACTGGAGTTGGTATTCAATATTTATTCTTTGGTTGGTCTTGTCTTTTATGGCAACCTTTAGGTCTTCATATTGGAAGAAGATCAACTATTATTTTTTGTGGATTAGCTTGTATGTTCTGTACCATTTGGTCAGCTTATGTTAAGTCTTCAGGTGAATGGTACATTAATAGACTTTTAGTTGGAACTTTCTATGGGCCAATTGAAACTTTAATCGAGATTTGTATTAGTGATGTGTTTTTTGCCCATGAAAGAGGTGGATGGATTGCATGGTATTGTTGGACTCTTTTTAACATCCCTTTTATTTCTGGTATTGCTGCTGGATTTATTAGTGAAAGATATGGATGGCAATGGATTCAATTTATTGCTTCAATTATTGCTTCTGGCTGTTTAATCTTTTTATTTTTCTTTATGGAAGAAACTATGTATTATCGTGATCCAGCATTAGAATTAGATGGTGCTGAATCATTACCAGAAAGAATTTTAAGTCATTCAGAAATGCCTGTGACAGCTGATGAAAAGAAAAATAATGTTGATGTTCAAATTGATAAAGTTAATAGTTCTGAAGGTTCAACTAATATAGGCACCACTTACAATAAAAAGACTTATACTGATAAATTGAAACTTTGGGGATACAGAAGACCTGGTCAACCCAATACTTTTCTTCAATCAATATGGGTTCCTTTCTATTTACTTAGATTTCCAGCAGTTGTTTTCAGTGGTTTCACCGTTGGTGCCGTTTTGTCGTGGTTTAATGTTGTTAATGCTACCATCGCCTCAGTTTTATCTGCACCACCTTATAATTTTGGCTCCAATATGATTGGGGTTTTCTTTGTTTCACCGGCTATTGGTATTTCTATTGGTTCATATTTCTCAGGAAAGATCGTTGATAACTTTACAGTTAAATTATCGAGAAATGCAAAGGGATATAGGGAACCGGAATACAGATTGTGGTTAGCTGTTATTCCTTTGATTATTCACCCAGCTGGTTGTTTATTATACGGAATTGGAGCTCAACAAGGAATTCATTGGGTTGGATTAGCTTTTGGTCTTGGAATGATCTGTGCTACCTTCCCTATTGGAAGTGCCCTTGCAATTAACTACTCAATAGATTGCTACAAGGAATCTTCTGGAGAAGGTATGGTTAGTATGATTTTAGTTAGGAATACCATGGGTTTCGGTTTTTCATATGCTGTTACACCTTGGTTGAACTCAGTTGGAACTCAAAATTTGTATATATCGATTGCTTGTATTGGAGCCTTCTTCTGGGCTTTATCTTTCGTAATGATTGCTTTCGGTAAGAAATTTAGAAAGGCTACCGCTCCAGCTTACTGGAAGTTGGTAGAATCTTATGGTTTAAAGAGTCACTAGCCGTGAGGAATGCTTGATATATTTTTTTAGTGTGTAATGTTTTGGTAAGGTATTTAGTTTGTTTGTTTTGTTTAATATCACAATTAGTCCCTACGTTCCTCTTGTTGGGTATTCTTTTATAACTTCCGACAAAAGGTTAAGAAATATAATGGTGAAGGGAAAGGAATTATTAAGGTTCGTTTCCGGTCCTATTATTCATTTTTGTGGCTCCTAATTAAGTAATCTCTGATTAATTGTTGATAGTTATTCTACGCTCCAGTTGGTCATGAAGACTTGTATGACTAACAATTAATACAGCCTATTAATTTATCAACGTGGGGCTAAGCTTTTTTGCATAAATATATATTTACTGAATAATTAAAAAGTTGTGAAAACTACTAATTTTGATTTTATAAAATAATAAAAAAAAAGAATATTAATTATATAAAATTTACTTTATATCTACTATTCAAAGGAAAGAGAAAGATTGAAGAGATAATAATATATATGAATGTTTCATTACAAACTCGTACATAAGCACCCAAAGTGCATCCAATGAATAATTGGTGTGTATCATGTTTCTATACCTATGAATCTTTAAACAATTGTCTAATCTTTTTAGCCCAATTTTTGACTTCTTTATCATTACTATCAATATCTAGTAAATAATCGTCTTTAAGTAAATCCCATGGAGATTATCTTATTTTATTGTCCTTTATTAAACAAGCATTAATAAACAGACATAATTTGTCATCATTTGAATCACCATTAACATTTTTTCTACCTACCAAAGTTGGGGTTCTTCATTAATAATTCTTTGTAATAAGTCTAAAATTCCTTCTGGAGCATTTAATTTTTTATCACTTTTATCATCATACCAAATTGAATTAGCGGTGGCTAATTCAATTAACATTAAACCTACAGACCATACATCTGACTTAATACCATATTCTAAACCCTGAATACGTTCTGGTGACATTTAAGTAAAGGTTCCAACAAAAGTATCAGCCATTGCTAAAGAATTAGTAAGTTCTCTACTAGCTCCAAAATCACATAATTTAAAGTATCCTTTATGATTCATTAAAACATTAGATGGTTTAATATCTTTATGAATAATTTTATGATTTTCATAAAGATATACAAGTCCCGATAATATCGATAAACTTAATCTTTTTAAAATATAATTTGGGAAATTACGGCGGTTTGCTGGTAAAATTTTTTGAAGTTTATCAAGTGAACCACAATTACCATATTCTATACATATTACTATTGTGTTATTATTATTAATAAATGCTCCAAAAAATTCAATTATAAATGGCAGTTGACATTCATGTAAAATTTTTAATTCTCTAATTATTTGATTTTGAATAACAACTTTTGATTCTATAGGAATAACTTTTTTAGCCATAATTTTTTGACTAGGTACATGCAAAATTTTTGAAACTGAACCAGAATTACCACCTCCTAATGATTTTAATACTACTAAATCTTTATTATTAAATTTCATTGATAAAGTAGTTGTATAGATTGGTGATATTTTATCATCATTATCGTCATTATTATTGTTATTAGTAGTGGTACTACTACTATTATGATTATTATTATTATCATTTAGTGATGATAAACTTGAAGTAGATTTAGTTGGTGAAATTGACAGAACAACTGTTTGTCGTTTCCTTATTGCTTTTGACCCATTAGGGGTTGTTGAAGGGTCTAAATTAGTAAAATAATTAATAAGATTATCAGTAGATACCAGAGAATCTGGATCAATTGTTCTTTGACTTAAATTAATTGAATTTGTCAGTGAAACTGAACTTCTATTACTTTTTGATAAATCTTGAGAAATAACTGTATGTCTATTACTACTATTCAAAACCAATGGAGCTGGTCTTAAATTATTCCTTTTAGTACGTGAACTATTATCAAATCTATCTAATTTTAAATCATCAGGTTTATCTTGATCATTAGTTAATAATAATTTTTTGAAATATTTCCGTTTCAACGTCTTAACATTTAATTTCTCAGATTCTTCGATTGTGGTTGGTGTAGGTAGAGGAGTGGCTCGCGATGCACTAGTGACTAGTGACCGTTACCGATGTCTATGGAGGGGGTATGGGAGGTAATTCGTTATCTTTTTGAAATATTGAACTAGTAGAATTATTCTTTAAGTTCATCATGCTAGACGAAGGGTTCAACAATTCGCTTTGAAATTCTTTGCGCACTAATAATTTATTATCCTACCCCATATTTAAAATACGAAATTCATTTTCCTCTATCAGCGATATTCATTTTAATGTTATACGTTATTAAGTCAAGTAACCTAGCGATATTGAATTTCCAGGCTAGCGAAATTCAAACTTAAAGAAAAGCGACATTCATTTAACAAGGGTGAGTTATTCATCCTGGAAACACTGTAACAGAATGTGTATAATATGTTGCAAAGAGATACTCGCATTTTGCAACCCCTATGAGAAACCCCTAATGAGAAACCCCTATGACCCCTAATTATGATAATTAGACGGAGCTTTTCAAAATCTTAATTGTAATTGGTAAATGCTTAATCGGTAATTGCTTAATTGGTAATTGCTTAATTGGTTATTGCTTAATTGTTTAATTGTTGTTTAAGTGGGATTATTAAATAATTATTGTTAATATTCATTAATTCTAATTTGTTGCAATTTTCACAAAAGTATCCCACTATTAAAACATCTTAAAGTTCAATGTATCCCAAATAGGTCTTGCATTGTTTTTGTGAGAGATTTTTACATTATTTCTCATTACTAATTCAAGCACTACTTACGATATCATTTATCGGTATCCTGTTCAATAAGAATGTAATATTTATTACCTACATGATGCATAATCTATATGTAATGCGATATCAACGTGAAGAAGGGTGTGTTTTCCATCCTGAAAACACTGTATTTAATTAAAAGTCTAAATCGTGATTAAAGCGCCCACCACCTCTACATTTATGGTGTGCCCAAGTATACAATTTCCAAGGATCAGGTAAGAAGCGTAGCAAAACCATAGTTTGGGTTATATATATATCTTTTTAAACTGCGCGTTATATATTAATATATGATTTTTTGATACGGATTATGTAACACGCTTATGTGAATTTTCCATTTATACTCTAATAATATCGATAACTACATATAGGGTCACACATTCTTCTATCTTACTTTTACGAAATTAAAAATGTTCGGGTTGAAATTGGCAAAAAAAAAGGTTAAAATAAAAAATCGTTATCAGCAAACCGTTGAGGATCTCCCTTTTAGGAGATTATGCATATTGATAAATTCGGGATTAGCAACACCAGACAAAAGGGTAATAATGAGACACTGGATAAAGTGATCGAGATCCTATAGATTATAGATCCTATAGACTATATCCTATAGATTACATGATACTAGATATAACAGGATACTACGATAGTATAGCATAGTATAAGTATTAATACCGTTTAATTAGAAAAAATCTAACTTCTAATTATGTTAAAATATGTAATAATAATTAATATTACAATTAGGGTTAAACGATTAGAAATAAAGTTTTGTATCAGTATTATTAACAAAGAGACATTTCTATTGTTCGAAAATTCAACAGTTTTGTTTAAGTAGTGTAAATAGTTGAGTAGTGTAAAAGGTGAAGTAGTGTAAAAAATCAAGTAGTGTAAAAAGTTAAATATGACAATAATACACAGTATTAAGGGAAAGTATAAACCGTATAATAATTTAATTAACTATCGACAGTGATATAATTGAATAATTTGTTAAAAGTATGGCATTTTTAATAACAGCAAATTACACCATTACAGTGAAAAATGACCGTTAGAGAATGTCATTTCTCATTATTTTTGCGTATGAATTTGCATTTTATAGGGGGGTAAGAAAGTGAGAGTACTATTGAATAGTACATTCTCTTCATAAACCCATTATAAACATCTCGTAGACATAGACATACACATATGGTCTCTGTTTCTATCTATCTATATAACTGTAATCCAATCCAACCGTGATAAAAGTTCAGTTTAAAAAGGGGAGTGTAAAACACATACTATTGTCCCAATTGTTCCCACTCAACAATTGAGTCAGAATTTCTTATAAGAAAAGCGCGTAGTCATTTGTTACAAAAAAAACACTAAACACAATTCTACAAAAATTCAGAAATTTCAATTAATTAACAGGGTTTTAATTAACAAGAAGTTCAAACAGTTTATTCAAAGAAGTTAGTATACCGATTCATTGGAGTTTACTTATTCTTTTAGTATAACATTTGCCAATTATTTTGTTTTTTTTTCTGGTTTATTTGGTATTGGAGATTTTGCTGGTGGAAAAATTGAAATTTTCAAAATCCCACACCCCCCAGATTTCAAATACTTTTCAAATAATTTTCAAATAATTTTCAAATAATTTTTCAGTTTTTTAACATCAAGGTTAGTAAAAAGTATTATAGTGCAATTGTATTGATTATTACAACAGTTTTCAATTAAGATAGACCAATCAAGAAATAATAACGTTTTTTTTTTTTTAACTAAAGAAACCTATTCAAATAATGGAAGATATTTCTCAAGAGTTATTACCGCCAAAAAAGAATTTATTATCAACTTCTTCACCGGAAGGTATTCAAATTGCTTCAAAAATCACTCCCACAAGATTAGCTAATTTGTTAATACGGAAAGGGCCTTTACCAATTCGTCATATTACCAATCAATTAGCTTTAGAAGTTATTGGTTTTGATCAATTATCTTTATCAAAACAAAGAAGATTAATTATGGCTGCAATGGAACAAACTGATAAATCAAATAATGTAGTTTTTGAAAAAATTGGTTGGGGTCAATGGGCTGTTAGAAAAGTTGATAGTAATTATATTTTCACTGAAGGTACTGAAAGTAATAATAATGTTAATTTAAATGAATTAAATGGTAATGGAATTCATAATGATACTACAAATGCTAATGGAATTGGTGGTAATGATCTCGATGATTTAAAACATATCAATGTTAATGACTTAAGAAATCAACCAAATTTAAAATTAGGTTGGTCGAAAAAGAAAGTTGATAGAAGAGAATCAATTACCACCAAAAATAATTTACATAATATTAAAGTACCAAATGAAAAATTAAGTACCAGTGCAATAATGTCAGATTCTGATGATGATGAACAAAATGATAATGATGAAGATGATGAAGCTATTGAAGATATTATGGAAGATGCTATTGAAGATGAAAGTTCCAGTGAAGAAGAAAGTAGTGGTAGTGATGAATTATTTAAATTTGATCATGATTTAGAATCTAAAAGATCACCACCAATTAAATTCGCTAATAGAGTACCATTAAAATTAAGTCCTCCACCAACAATATCAAATTCAAATTCGAATTCTAGAAGAAAATCTTCAAGTTCAAATAGTGTAAACAAAAATACTAATTATAAACACCAAATTTTTAATCGTTCAAGATTAAATTCTTTAGAAAATTTAGATAATTATATTATTTCATCTGCTAAAAATTCATCAAATGTGTCATTTAATTCTCCACCTCCTCAACCAACTCAATTACCTGGTGGTCAAAATATCTCAATTCAAACAATGTCAGGTTCTCCATTATCTTCTTGGAGTTCAACTAATTATAATTTAAGCAAAAGTCCTGATGGTGGCAGAAGAAAATCTTCTTTTAATGAATCAAGCATTAGATCTACTTTATCTTCTTCAATCCCAACTCCAAATAGTAATTCAATTATGAATAGAGATCAAATTAATGTTAGTAATATTAGTATTGGTGCTGTTATGAATAATAATAACAATAGTAATTATAATCATAATGGTAATAATAATAATGGTCATAAACATGGTAATAAATCAACTGAATCAGATACTGATGAAGAAGATTGGGCTACTATTGGTGCTGAAAGTTTAAGAACTAAAAAATCTGATTCCGATGAAACAAAAGCTGCTTTAGCATTAGTTGATTTAATGTCTGTGTAGCCATAATTTTTACCCAAAACTTGCATTATCAAATCCCATTCACATTTATACCAAGATACAAAGAAAAATTTCTTATTTTTATATTTGGTATCTTGGTTTTAAGATTAACGAAACCCTTTTTTCATGATATTAACGAACCCCCACCCCATTTTTTCTCCCAAATTTTACAATTTAATGTTTAACACTGTTGACTAGTGTGAATTATTTTTTAAATTAACTCTATATATATGTTTTTTTAGTTCTTTAGAATTGTTTTAATTTAAGTTTACTTTTCCAATGAAAATGCTTAGCTCAAGGTAGTTAAGTAATTAATTTTTGTCTCACCTTAATTAGTGCTTAATTAGGGTGCCTCACTGACGCGTCTAATTTTTCAAATAACTTTTAGTTGAGGTGTCTCGCATCCACTTTTTTTTAAAAACTGGCTAAAGGAAGCTTCTCATCAACCACTTTTGCATTTTTTGAATATAACCTTGATTGAATAGGAAAGCTAGACTGTTAAACTAATTTTTAAGGGATGTCAGCTACTAGTGTTTTACCTACTATCCAATTGGATATTAATTATAAAGAAATTAGAGATGCCATTGAAGATTTTATAACTCATTTTAAATCATCAGAAGATATTGAAATGGAAATTGATGAAATTGAAACTAATCAATTTTTAGGATTAAAATATATGACAATTTTACAAAATATCGCTAATAGAGATATTTCCACCATTTATATTGATTTAAATGATTTAAAAAATTTTGAAACTAATCAACAAACAATTTCAGTGAATAGTCAAATTATGAGAGGTAAATTAGTTGATCAAATTTTAAATAATACTCATAGATATACTGAAATGTTTAGTGAAATAATAGATAAAGTTATTCCGGCTCCAACTAAAGATATTAGTTATAAAGATGATGTTTTGGATGTTATTTTACATCAAAGAAATTTGAAAAATCAAAGAGTCTTACAAGAAAATACTGAACAAATTTCTGCTTTAAGAGATTCTTTTGGAAATCAAACTCAAACTCAAGGTACTCAAGGTCAGACTCAAGGTCAAGAAAATGAAGGTATCCAACAAGAATTAAATGAAAATTTATTCCCTGCTAAATTAACTAGACGTTATAATTTATATTTTAAACCTTTGGTTAATAGTAAACCATTATCAGTTAGAGAAATTAAAGGTAATCATGTTGGTAAATTCATTACTGTTAGAGGGATCGTCACTAGAGTTTCTGATGTTAAACCATCAGTTCTTGTTAATGCTTATACTTGTGATAAATGTGGTTATGAAATTTTTCAAGAAGTTAATTCAAAAATCTTTACACCATTAACTGAATGTAATTCAATTGTTTGTAAAACTGATAATTTAAAAGGTCAATTATTTATGAGTACCAGAGCTTCAAAATTTTCTTCGTTTCAAGAAGTTAAAATCCAAGAAATGGCAAATCAAGTACCAGTTGGTCATATTCCAAGATCTTTAACAATTCATGTTAATGGTGATTTAGTTAGATCTTTAAATCCTGGTGATGTTGCTGATATTTCAGGTATTTTTATGCCTTCACCTTATACTGGGTTTAGAGCTTTAAAAGCTGGTTTATTAACTGAAACTTATTTAGAATCTCAATATATTTATCAACATAAAAAACAATATGAAAATTTAGAAATTACAAATGAAATAGAAATTAAAATTAAAAATTTATTTAATGAAGGTGATATTTATAATAAATTATCAAAATCAATTGCTCCAGAAATTTTTGGTCATTTAGATGTTAAAAAAATTTTATTATTATTATTATGTGGTGGTGTTACAAAAGAAATTGGTGATGGTTTAAAAATTAGAGGTGATATAAACGTTTGTCTTATGGGTGATCCAGGGGTTGCTAAATCTCAATTATTAAAAGCAATTGGTAAAATTGCTCCAAGATCAATTTATACAACTGGTAGAGGTTCTTCAGGTGTTGGGTTAACTGCTGCAGTTATGAGAGATCCCATTACTGATGAAATGGTTTTAGAAGGTGGTGCTTTAGTTTTAGCTGATAATGGTATTTGTTGTATTGATGAATTCGATAAAATGGATGAAAGTGATAGAACTGCAATTCATGAAGTTATGGAACAACAAACTATTTCAATTTCAAAAGCTGGTATTAATACTACTTTGAATGCAAGAACTTCAATTTTAGCTGCTGCTAATCCTTTATATGGTAGATATAATCCAAGATTATCACCTCATGAAAATATTAATTTACCTGCTGCTTTATTATCTAGATTTGATATAATGTTTCTTATGTTAGATCAACCTTCAAGAGAAAGTGATGAAAAATTAGCAAATCATGTTGCTTATGTTCATATGCATAATAAACAACCAGAAATTGATTTTGAACCATTAGATTCTTCAACAATTAGACAATATATTTCAATTGCAAGAACTTATAGACCGGTTGTCCCAAAAGAAGTTGGTGATTATGTTGTTCAATCTTATATTAATTTAAGAAAAGAATCTTATAGAAATGAAGGTTCAATTAAAAAATTTCAACATATAACTCCAAGAACCTTATTAGGTATATTAAGATTGTCACAAGCATTAGCAAGAATTAGATTTGATAATGTTGTTATAAATGAAGATGTTGATGAAGCTTTAAGATTATTAGAAGTTTCAAAAGCTTCATTAAATTCTGAAGATGAAAAATTAAAAGAAGAAAATAGTTCAACAACTAAAATTTTCCAAATTATTAAGTCAATTGCATTATCTAGTAACGTTGATGATGATAATGAAAATAATAATGAAGGTAGTAATAATGATAATGTTAATAAAACTTTAATAATGAATGATTTACGTCAAAGAGTAATAGCTAAAGGTTATACTGTTGAGCAATTCATGGATTGTATTTATGAATATCAACATATGCACGTTTGGCAATTAATTGATGATGGTGATAAATTAATGTTTATTGATGATGGTGTAGATGCTGACATGGAATTATAATTATAATGTATTTGTATTTTTATTAGACCTTTGAAACCCTATATACCTCTCTTGCACTAAAATCTCAATCTCTGGATTGAATTTCTGTCTTTATCTCTTTCTCCCAATTAACAACTGAATAAATTTATTTAGTGCCGCACTTATAAATGTCTAGAAGAAGAACTGATCGAGAGTTATCGGATGATATTGAACTCCATGATATTACTTATTCATCTAAACCAAATGATATGGAGACTATTCAATCGATAGATATGTTAAATGATAGTGGTTTAAATCGAAATCAAATTGAAGAAACTCAAAATCCTTCTCAAAACCAATCAAATTCAACACATCCTAATGACCAACAATCAAATAATTCTGATGAATCACAGAAACATACTTGGCCATGGATATACAAATATAGTTCAGTGATTTTAGAAAATAAAGGTTCAGTTGCAAGAGATCATGTACGTATATTATTCATTTCGATTTCCTAATTTACTTTTAATTAAGTCCACGTCCTGTCTGATCTGCACGCCACAGTTTCATTATCAGTATTTGATTGAAACTATGAGCCAGAAGGTAATACATCAAAAAATAAAAATCAAATCAATATACTAACAATGTGTTTTCTTTAGATGGCTAATGAAAGAACATTTCTTGCATGGACAAGAACTGGTAGTGTATTTTTAACACTTGTAATAACATATTTACAATTTGTTCATTTATCGAAAAAATCAAATTCTGTAATAATTAATGGTCAAGAATATGATATTTCAGAAATAACTAATCAAACCGTGGGGTTATTTGATCATTATGGTAGAGCAGTTATTGTTATGGGTATAATTCTAAGTTTTGTCTGTACAATTTTTGCAACAACTAGATTTTTCCATGTACAAGGTTTATTAACTAGAGATCAATTTCCAACTGGTAGAATTGTTATATTTATTGTGGTACTAATTAATATGGCAATGGTATTAACTCTTTTAGTGTTTGAGACTAAATTATCACACACTCCACCATATAATTAATCGATATCTTCCGTCACGTTCTTTGCTTCCCGTTCTTTTGCTTCCTGTTCTTTTACCTCTTCCCTGTTGTCTTTTCCTTTTTCATTTTTTTATGTTCTAAACACACATTTTCTGAATTATTTTTTATGTTCTTAGGTGCCAATTTAATTATCGCGAAACTGTGGAAAATTTTAAAAAATCAAACTTAAACATGTCAGATTATAGTTCAAATACTGTTCCCCAATTAAAAGAAATTTTGGAATCAAGAGGATTATCAACTACTGGTAAAAAGGCAGAATTAGTTGAAAGATTAGTTGAAGCTGATGCTGCCACTCAAACTTCAGAAATTTCAGAATCTGTCACTGATGCGAAAACTGATGAAACTGCTGAAACTGAACAAGAACCAGCACAATCAATTGAATCAACTGAAGATAAACCATTAACTGAATCAAATGTTAATGATGTAGATGGAAACACCGAAATGGCTGATGATAACGATGATGATAAACCAGAAGAAGAAGAATCAAAACCAGAACCTCCAAAACAATTAACTCCTGAAGAAAGAAAACAATTAGCTGTTGAATTATTAAATAAAAAAATTCAAAGAGCTGAAAAATTTGGTGATGAAGCTTCAGCTGAAGCTGCTAAAAAAGATTTAATTAGAGTTGAAAAATTCGGTGTTGAACCTGGTACTGCTTTAGCTAGAGAAATTGGAATTGTTGATAAAAATTTCAATAATGGTTTAAGAGATCGTCCATTTAGAAAAAATTTCAGAGGTAATCGTCGTGGTGGTTTTAGAGGTTTTAAAAGAGGTGGGTTTAAACCAAGACATCATAATCATCACCGTCGTTAAAATAAAAACGAACACAAATGATTAATTGATTGACAATTGGATATTAGTAAAGTGAAGAAAAAAGAAAAAAGTTTTTGTAGAGTATTAATGTATTTTCCATTTATTTCTTCACGAATAACAATCTAACAATCTAACAAACTCTCATCAGTTAAGCATACAGTATGAATTTTTTTTTTTTTGCTTTTATCTTTTCCTTCCTTTCATCTTTTTTTTCCTTTTACGTTTTTCTTCTTTTTCTCTTTATCTCTCTTGATCTTTTGCTTTGCCTTTCTGGGTTCATTATTACTTATCAAAAGTAACAAAAACCATAGTGGCAATTGGCCTCATATTTAAACCACAACTGGTTCATCTTCATCATGGAAACCGGTATAACCCAGTTCTTCTTCTTTATCAACAACTAAACCTTCATTCTTTCTAAGCCAAATAAAGAAAATACCTACAACAATGGCAAATGAAAGTACAAAATCATTAATGCACAGATAATACAAATATGTTGGATTACCAACAAACATATCATTCATATAATACATTATTAATTCAGGTTTAATATCTGAACCAAATTTATCTAAAAGTGGTTGAGTACTAGTGAAAACCATAATTGAACCTAAAATAATTCCAACATAAACTGGTAAAACAAAAATAAGAACAATTGATCTTTTAAAAGCTTTTCTTATAGCATCATTTTTTTCAACGTAACCTTCAACATTTGAAGAATAGGTTGGATAATCTTTCATAGTTTTTAAAGTTTTCCA